>JAOEHX010059317.1:71889-83742 GCA_025448015.1 Bolborhynchus lineola
AGAAATGCAACTAAGTACAGGTCACCATGCAGTGGTCAAACACAAAGATATTTGTTATGCCTCACACGGCTGAAGCAGCAACAAGAAACAAAGAACCTTAATTTCTAATCCAATTTCCTGATGTGTCCAACCACCAGAATTTACCATTTTCAAATGAAGAATGAGAGTATCCGTAATACTATGCCCACTCTGAAGATTAAACGCTGACTCCTCAAAAAGTCTGTCATTGTTCCCTGCAGGCTGGCAATCTGCAGCATATTTGAAGTCTCTGTGTAGTCAAACAAGTATTTTGTTTGAACATCAAAGAAAAATGTCTTCAGGAGAAAATCTTTTCTTTTCACCCCATTTCTCCTCCACATCTCCATCCCAAAACTTAGTGATCTGTAGTCAGACCTAGATGGAAGACAAGCTCAGATACTCCATGACCCTTACGTATATACACCATTAGAAAGGGCTATTGTTAGTTTTCAAAGTAATGGAAAGCATTAGTTTCCATTCATGGAAAGCACCAATATCCTGACTATATAAATATCACCCTTCAATGCACAGACCCACCCTGCTGTAGTTTCCCCTGCTTGCTGAACACTACTGGTGGTATTTCTACTGAAGCTTTGGAGCAGTGATCCATGATAACAAAAGTATCATTTTCTGTCATTGCAGGAGAGGTGATTAAAAAATCAAGGGGGCAAAAAAGCCAACAACTATAAAAAAATCCCTCAAAATTGCAATTTTATTTCTAAAAAAAAATAAAGACTTTTCTGAGAAGTAAATGGCATGTGAGCTCAGCATTATTTTCACTTATTTGGAGCCTTCTATCCCAACTCATGCATGGCATCAGCAATCATGAGTAATGAGAGTAATGTACCTAAGCAGATGCATGCTGTCAAAACCCTTCACATATAGGGTTTTTTTTCTTTATTACTTTTATAAAGATGCATTCACATTATTTGCACATGAATTGAATGTTACAAATTCAGGCTGGCAAAGGTTTGATATTTCTGGAATTCTATGAAAGTCTGAATCTCTACCAAAGCAGTGCTCTCTCCTGCACTGTCTGTATCACAAATGCAATTGTTTCAGCACTACAAAACATGTATCTGACATCAGGAAACAATAGCCACAGTGATGAGTGTATTTCCCTCCCATGCTCTGTGTTTGCTACCTCAGTGAAGACAGTGATCTGCTGAAAATCCTTTTTTTTTTTAAATAGAACTTAGTTAAAGTGTCTGCTTAGCAAACACCCAATGCATAGCTGGAATCTGAAGGAACAAAAGACAGGAGTTTCATATTGATCCAATATACATTTTTTACTTACCCTGCTTCTGTCATATTCCTTCCTTGAAGCTGCAAATAGCTGGGCATTGGATATGGCAATCCCACAGAAAGGGAGATACATCTGCATCACCTGGTATCAAAAGAAACTCACAGTCATTAAAAACGATTGAAATTAGACACTCATGTTCCTAGCAAAGAGACCTAAACGTAGGGGACATGTCCCAAGATGGTCTCAGCTAGCAGACCACTAAACACAAAACAAAAATTATCATGGATGAGGCACACAACACGGGTGAAACAGAGATCAAAGAAGTAGGAAAGACCAAATGCATTTGGGTTCACAGGTCCAGAAAGTGAGGGTCCCCTGTAACTTGTTTGGGAAGCTGCAGATTCTCAAGTCTGTAAGATGTCTGCCAAAGACACTACAGGTTCCTAGAAAAATATCATTTTTTTCTGGGCTGCTTTTTGGTTCTAAGCCCAACAAGAAAGCTTGAGTCACATTCCTGATGATTTCTAGATGTAGATTTTGGAGAATGCCGGCACAGTGGAACACAGCACACTGATCCAAAACTATTAGCCAGAAAGCTGATTTTCTTCCAAATAAAGGGGAAGGGGAGAGGTGGGAGGTTAATGAACATGCTTGAGAAACAGCCCTGATTTATCACCGTACATGAAGAAAGATTGGAGAAAAGTGACTGGGAAACTATTTTGAGGTGCACAAGATGACTTTAGGCTAGCTATGTGAAATGAGTAAAGTAGGACAGTCAAATACCTGTAGGACTGGCACTTTCACAAAGATGACAATGGGTCAAAGTCCAATAACATTAGGATCTTTAAGCCACATAGTGATAACAAGACTGCAACATACTGCCACTGCTGAGTGGTAGCTTAAATCTGAGCCATCAAAGTAAATTTTATAGGTGCTGAAGAGACTTAAAATTGGCAAAGCCATTGAGAGTCAGGACACTCTGCAGTTTACAGAGCCAAAAGAGTGCTTACAGCAGCTAACCTTTCTCTCTGGTCCATCAAGTGGGAGATCAGGGTAAGCAATCCTTTCTGTGACAAGTTTTGGCATCAAGAAGGTGGCATTTGCCTTTGAAATTCCATTTAATTAGAAAATCACTGCTAATCCAGGGAAGCAAGCTATTGAGACTGTTGCGGGGAGGGAAGAAAACTGTAATCATCCAGGAGAACCAGAACAGCAGCAACTGCTGTTGTACTTTATCATCCTTAAATACCCCATTGGCTATATGTCTACTTAGCCTGTGCTTGAGTTATGATGAGTTTTTGAAAATGATCTTCAGATCCTGAATTTTCTGCCTTCTCAGCTGCCATTCTTTCATAATAACTGCAGAATTTAAGGGAGCACACAAATACACCCATACTGCTAGTTTGCAAACACTTTCATCCTTTTCCCATCAAGGTTCTCTCTGAATGAAAATGACATACTTTAGACTCTATGAACACTCTTGGAAAGGCAGTAATTAAACCAGCAAACTATTGCACTAGATCTGCAGGGAAAAGTAGACAAAGTGAAAAAGAAAAGACAGACTATTAACAAGTCACTAAGAAGGGTTCATTTTTTAAATGGTAACAACGGAGAAAATTTTGCATATTTCAGTTTAGATAATATAGACACGGTTTTTGTTTTGTTTTTTCTTGTAATTGTACTAGATACAAGTAAGAGATGCAGGGCAGAAAAACTTTAACCTAAGAAAAATCTGACCTTTAATACACTTATGAATATTGTAGTGAGACTGGATACATTTCTACTAAATAAAAATAATTAAATACTAGTATTTATTGCCCCTACATTGGAACCTCTATTCCCAAAAGTAATGTTACCCTGTGGCAATGGAAAGCATACAGGAAGTTTATGAACCTTCAGCCACCACAAACCCAGCAAGCAAGTAGCAAAGATACCTTTCTTAGCAAGAAAAAAAAAAACTTTGCAATATTGAAAAACATTGCTCTCTGGAACCCAAGATTCCAAGGCACTGACTTTATGCAGAGATTAACATCCATAAAACACTTGTTTATGAAACGTCACGAGTTTGGAAAGCTGCTGACTTACATAATTCTTTTCACCCTCAAGCTAATTGCGTAAGGTGCCATGCAACTATGAAAAAGACCCCAAGTTAAGACGGAAGAAATTAATAAATTTCTACAGCTATGAATAAATAAATAAGTAAATGAAAAACCAACTGTCAGGTAGAAAGAAACCACCCTGTGACAACAGATAAATCCATTATCCCTGTTTGCCTAAGAATAATTCACAAAACAAAAGCCTACTGTCATTCCTCTTTTGTACTTACTGAATGGTGTGACTGCTGCCTAAACTGCTTTCAGCAAATTGTAATGCAGTACCAAATAAATAAAGAACAGTCACATTTCCAGTGATAACTGAATCTTAAATAAGATTTTTTTAGCCAAAATTGCAGAATGGCACAGAAAGCAATTATTGCATTCTGAATTCAAATGACAAATTTAAATCAGTAGGACTCAAGACTGTTTCAGAAGCACCTCCAACATCTTGATGTTACGGCTGCTGAAACTCTACGTAAATATGAAGGAACATAAGATTAAACACTTGCGTAAGCCACATCACATACTGTGAGGAGCTGTTATTTTTAGTCACTTCAGGGATTTCTCCCTGAAAAAAAAGAAATATAGTTGAGAAAATGGCACATACCACTATGTTGTGCTTTAAACCCAAGCCAGCAACTCAGAATCATGCAGCTGCTTGCTCACTCCCTCCCTTCTTCTCTCTGTTCCCAGCAGGATGGGGAGGAGAATCAAAAGAATGTAAACCCCATGGGTTAACATAAGAGCAGTCCAATAACTAAAGCATAACATTAAACTGCTGCAACTACTACCAATAATAATGATAAGGGAAATAACAAGGGGAGAGAATATAAAACTAAAAAGGGAAGGGGAATAACAACCCAACAATAAACACAACTGGTGCACAATACAATTGCTCACTTTCTGCTGACTGATTCCTAAGCAGTTACCTGGGCCTTCTGGGTAACTCCGCCTAGTTTATATACTGGGCATGACATGCTGTGGTATGGAATACCCCTTTGGCTACTTTGGGTCAGCTGTCCTGTCTCTGCTTCCTTCCAGCTTCTCATGCCCCTCCTCACCGGCAGAACATGAGAGACTGCAAAGTCCTTGATCAGAGTAAGCATTACTTAGCAACAACTAAAAACATCAGTGTGTTATCAGCACCGTCCTCCAACTAAAGCCAAAACACAGCACTGCACCAGCTACTGGGAAGGAGAAAAATAACCATTGCAACTGAACCAAGGACACACTACAAGCTAGATATATTATTTTTTCCTGCTTTTAAGTGGTAGGTATATAATTACTAATCCTCTGGTGCTCCAAGATAAAATGCATATAAGCATATTGCATCACTGGACCATAACACACTGTAATTCCATTTCCATTCCTTCTGATTACTACCATTTCCCCTTAAATAAAAGGATGTAATTTATAATGACCATAAATCACAGTCCATATTTTACTACCTTCATTCCCCAGCATGGGTATGCTTCAGTAATATAATACTGACTTTTGGTAACAGCAAATAAATTGCACAGAAGACTAAATTGTATTGTGAGGACAGAGTATTGAAAGGTTGGTCAAAGGCATGTTATTAAGTAGCACATAACATGAAATGACACAGATAAATGACATGGTTATGTTAACTTGCCTTGCTGAGACAAGATCTTGTTAGAAGGAGCAATTTTCTTTATCCCTGTCTGCTGCTCTTCATGTAGCACTAAACAGGCGAGGACAGCTTGCCTCTACCAGCCAACGTTTGTGCAGGTTTTACCAAGCAGTTTTGTTAAACAGTGAAGCCAACCTGATGCTGGAACTTGAAAAGGAATCACTGACACCTGATCCAAAGGTTGAGTATACGACATGTTTCCATTACACTAATGTACAAACATTGGTGTGAAACTAATGAAAAAACACCTAACATGCCCTTCTGAAAGACGTAAAATAATTTTCCTTTGCTATACTGAAGTCCATTTAAATTTTCTTTCAGATATACTCCATTTTGAAGCAATGGAGTATTATCTGAAGGAAAATCTGCTTCTACATCTATTTTGAACTAATTACAGGAAAAAAGCCTGTAGATTTATTAAACAAAGCAATTTCCTAAGAAAGTAAATAGAATATAAACCCATCAAAAATATAACTTTAACAGATACACCTCATTAATTTATTTTGGCAAATAAGATTAGCTGAATTGATTCATCACAGTACTTTGCAGCATATTAATGAACAAATCAGTAAATATGTAATGGAGTATTTTATAAAAATTACGTTAAATCTGAATAATAAGATAACCTAATGAACCTGCCAAGATGTTGGATGAGACTTCAATTTTTTTCATGCCAACTATAAGGCATCGGATACAATAACTGCAGGTTAACAAGATTATATTGTGAATTACTTGAGCATTCAGGTTTCAGGTAACCTGACACAGTTTCTCACATCTATCTTTCCAAGAAGTACCGCATCCTTGGGTAGAACACTCACCTCACAGATTCACAGCAGCATACGAGAGCTAAAAAGCTGTGCTCACTTACAAACGGTTCAATATTTTATCAGAGCAGGAAACCTTCTATGAAAAGACAATGAAGTAACAGGCACTGGTTCAATATCTCAGGCTTCTCATTTGAAAATTATATTCTTTCATTATAGGGCTATTTTATGTTAGGAGCATTAAAATACAACCACCGAGGGAATGAACAGGATAAGTACTAGAAGCTTTAACATTCAATTATGCAACCACATAATTTTCAGCTAGGTCCTGAAGATGACATATCCTTTCTGCGAAACTACAGTAAGATCAAATAACCACTCTGACCATAATTACTTTTTCCTTCCCACAGAAGGGTATAGTCCCATTGCTTTAGCATCTCCACACACGTCCAGACTTGCATGCCCAACGTTAGAGCTTTAAATCCACAATAAGAGCTGCAGCAGTAGTCTGATATCTGGAAGTACAAAGCATTTCCAAATTCTGCATTACTAACTGCTAGGGCAAGCAAGCTGGAACCTGTGCTTATTTCACTATTTTTTTGTGTGGCATAAGTTCTGAGATCCAGCTGAAGCTGTTGTGGTTTAAGCCCAACTAGTAAAAGAACCATGCAGCTGCTTGCTCACTCCCCCACTTCTCCCTGCTCCCACCAGGATGGGGAGGAGAACTGAAAGAATGCAAACCCCATGGGCTGAGATAAGAACAGTCCAATAACAGAAGTAGAATACAAAACTATCACTACTACCAATAATACTGATAAGGGAAATAAAACCAGGAAAGAATATAAAACTAAAAGAAGATAGGGAAAAAAACCGACAATAAACACAAGTAATGCACGACACAATTGCTCACCACAATACAATTGCTCACCACCCTCTGGCCAATACCCAGCCTGACCCAACCTAAGCAGTTACCTGGGCCTTCCAGGTAACTCCCACCAGTTTATATACTGGACATGACGTGCTGTGGTATGTAACACCCCTTTGGCTATTTCGGGTCAGCTGTCCTGTCTCTGCTTCCTCACAGCTTCTCATGCCCCTCCTCACTGGCAGAGCAGAAGAGACTGAAAAGTCCTCGATCAGAGAAAGCATTACTTAGCAACAACTTAGAACATCAGTGTGTTATCAGCACTGTCCTCAGACTAAAGCCAAAACACAGCACTGCACCATCTACTAAGAAAGAGAAAAATAACTGTTACAGCTGAACCAAGGACAGAGGCGCACCAGTTCTCCCTCAGAATTTCAAAGCACAGTCTTCCATGTGCTTCCTCTTCACAGTCTGAATTCCATAGGCTAGAGGTTCCATACCTGGTGGCATAGTTATCTGGGCATATCAGCATTTGGACACCTACACCAGCATCACAATGTCTTGAGATGTAACACTCATTTTCCTTTCATCTGGCTTTTCATAGATGCTGAGGCATACTCAGAATACATAAGTTAGTAAGATGCCTATCAGTGTTCCTCTGAACTGCTAAACATAAGTCAAGGGTTTCTCTCATGATCTGGGCTTGGGTGTCATAATAACTTCATAGTGATATAAACTTTTTTACTATCAGAAGGAGGCAGGAGGCAGGAAACCAGCCCTGGTCAAACTCTTTCTGATAACACCTTTTCCTGCATTGCACAGACTGGGGATGATGGTCCTTGCAGAAACTAAAAATCCTTCCCTTGCCACCCAAGATAAGGCGCTGCAGGCTTGTGCTTCAAAACTTCAAAAGAATACTGTTTTCTAGAACTGGGTATCTCACAGGAAATAAGTTTTGAAATCTCTTCAGAAGAAGGTATAAAAAGCCTTAATATATAAACAGTTTCCCAGCTGCAGTGGTTTACCCTCACATGTAGCACAAACTCCATATCAACCAGAGAGCAGTACAAAATGTTACTTTTCTTACCCCATTTATGAATATAGGTGTTAATATCTGCAGGTCTCAACATGTCTTTTGGCAGACCTGCAATGCAGAAAGTTATTAGCTAATCGTGAATACCAGCCAGTGCTGCAATGGCAGCATGCTGCAGAGGTAAGGTGCAGCTTCACACTTGCTGGCTGGAAAGCAGCCCTGAGTCCAGCTTCAGCTAAATGCAATGACATTCACCCTGCCTCTCCCATATGAAGTTTCTCCTGCACTAAGCATCCTCAGAGAGCACCCACTGCTATAACTATCAGCTAGATATAGTTAGACTCATGACTTCCACATACTACAAGCATCCCCCTGCCTGTGGTCACAAACAGAAACAAGCTGATGTCTGGTGGAAGAAGCACCCGCTCAGTAAGGTTTGTGTACCCAAATCTGTCACAAACTCCAGGTTAAGCTCTCTGCAAATGCTTGTCTGGTTCAACTGTTTTCTTTAGTGTCCACAGGAGCCACTTCTCTTTACACAACTTCCTTGGTAAGTAAGCCTGTGGTGTAAGCGAGCTAGTACAGGCTTCCTAGAAAGATAAAAAAAGTCCTTTTAAAGTAAATGTTTTATTAGTTTCAAGTTATAAATTTTTTGTGGACATACTAAAAACCAAGTCAGGGAAGCCAGCTGCCCTTTGAAGCACTTCCCAAAGTGTTAAAAATAGGTTTAGGTAAAGAAATATACTGAATTCTGAAAACCATAGACCAAAATCAATTGCAAAATGTTTAAGAACAAGCATTCATCCAGACTGCAGTACAGTCTGTCAGCTGTGCAGTGCCTAGCTGTCCATGCCTCTGGTAAAACCTGATCAACACCTACGCTTGCAATTCTCAGAAATATTTTCCAAAATTATTTTTCCATCCCAGGGATGGACAGAACAATTACTTGGTAGAGACAGCCCCGGAAGAGTGGGCATACAAATAGGGCACATAGCACCCTCCTGTATCGGTGAGCCTGCAGAGGCTCGCAGGGCAATTTTCTATTGCTTCTGATGTTTTAAGGTTCTTTTTAGTTTCCATTTGCATGTGATTATTATTTATGCAGTACCATAAATATGCCTTAATACTCACAAACAGCAAGCATCTCTGTCCTATAAAGCTCACTAACTGGAAGCTTTTGGTGGCTGTAAACTGCCTGAAAAAGACCGTGAGAGCATTTCTTCAGCACTGTGACTCTGTGCTTGCCTGCCTCGTATAATTAGTGGCACACATTCAAACCAGATTACTATGTCATCAGACAGATTACAATACTCATCTCCTGTGGGAGCAGACTGATTACAGTTTGAAAACCTGAACCTTATGCAGGTCGCTGTCCTCACAAGCCATGGGACTAGGAGACTGTCGCATGCAAGAGCAAGCGGTAAGAGTGTAGCTCAAACAGGTTCAGCCTCAGTCTCTGACCATTTTTTAGGCCCCCATCACTGCCTTTCCCTTGCTACAGCACAAAACCCATCCTCTCTTTTTTCCTACTACACACCTAAGATCATTAAACAGGGAAAACAAATGAGCATATTGACTTCTGTTTGTTGAATACACTTGTAAAATTATTTCTACAGCCAGAAATATACACATCTACTAATCCTATTTCATATTTCTGGCAGAAATTTGGAGGTTCCTTGCCCTGGTCAGTTTACAGCTAAACATCATTCTAAGAAATATCTAAAACCACTGAATTATTTTGTCATACACAACAACATTGACACCGGCTATTAAACCTATTTTTAGCAATATTCTGTAAGATGTGTTTAAACATGTTAATGTTGCACTAAATTTAGTGCTTGGTATAAAGTGGGAAGGACAATAAATTGCACTGTAAATTTCCACAGAGCACCTCATTTTAAATGCTGTTGCTCCAAATAAATCTGAAATATGAAAATATTCCTACTGCAGACTAGAAAGTCAAAAATAATTTAACCATATGCAAACTAGCTACTATTCTAGGATCCAATCTTCTGATCTTGTATGTGCAAAAAAATCCAGCAATTTTCACTGGAAATATCTCTTTCTTTTGCAGACACCTGAATCAGTGATGCCTAGTAATAATCCCTGTCCCAGCAAATGCTTCAAACTGCCCCTCAGGTATTCAACATGATATAAAGCCAGCATTTCCAGCAGGAAAACCAGGAGTAAGAAGAAACGTTACACAAGGGGTGGCAAAGACAAAAAAACAGTGACACAAGGAGCATCACCATGCTAGTGCAAGCACCTGTAAGGCAAATGTGTGGCATTCAGCACTTAGTCCTGGGAATTCAGCAAAAAAGCACATGAAGCTTGAAATCAAGGAAAAGACACCTTGCAGGCAGCCTGACTAATATGCTTCTATATTATAAGTAAGCTGAAAGCCATATATTCCTCAGTGCAAGGGCTACTGAGGACTCTCAAATCTGGATGTGGAGGTAATGCGCCATGTCTGTGTAAGCATCTGCAGCTAGAAGGCCATTGAATCAACCTGACAATTACAGTTGATGTTTCTTTATCAAGTCTGGTGTTTCCATCCATTAATTTTGAAAGTTGGCAGTGCACTATCCGTTGCAGAAAGTCTACTGAGAAGCGCTAGGCAGCTGTTATTAGTTTGTCTGAAATAACATGAATGAGCAGCATTATGAAAGGTCACAAATGTCCTCAAAACCACAACTCCTACCCACCAATTAACTTTCTCTCCTTCAAAGGCTAAGCATCAGTCATCTTTGACACATCTGAATTACATTATCACTTTAATAAAAGTCATGCTGAGAGGGTTTGGCGAGGACATTTCACCTGTGTAATGTTTTCCACGGAGACCAAGAGTGGCTGTTACTGCCTGGCTCCTCTCTCCTTTTTGAAAATGAGGCACTAGAGGCCAGTCCCCAGGCACGGGAGCCTGCAACCATTGTGTAAGGCAGGCTGTTCTGCAATGCCTTAAATCTCAGTGTATCAAAGCACTTTGGCAGACCGGACCATGAACAAAGTTTTACAGCAGCAGTATCATGTCATTTTTTTTCCATTTCTATAGACAACAAAACTGAGCCAAAGAAAGATTAAGTGATTTATCTGAGGGGAAGAACAAAGTCAAGAAGAAAGATTTTGTCAAAATTTTGCAAAAGCTCCGTTCTCACTATGCCTGAATCAGTGTACCCAGCCTGCCCAGAGACACTTATAAAAGCTTTGTAAATGTCTCTGCATGAGATGGGAAGATCTTTGTATTGGCACTGCAGAGTGAGGAGCAGTGAAGACCAATACTATCAATGGTGAAAAGAAGAGCTGCAGATCAGAACTTTAAATTGGCATAGCAGAATTAGTAAGTATCACTGCTTCAAAGTTGATTTTTCCTACAACACAATTGTAGACCAGTTTTAACCTTTCAAATTGCACCACATCTGATGTCTGACAGATACTACCTATAACAACCACCCATGCAAATTGAATGCTATTGAAAGCAAGAATAAATTCCATATTCATCCGTACATTGAGAATGCCATCTTCAAGTCACAATTCTTCTTACAACTCACTTGCCATCTCCCAATTCTTGTCAATGATGAAAACTAGATTTATTCACATACTTCTTGCTGCCAAAAACTATTTCTCCTAATTCTTGCCTTAATCATAACTGAAGTGTCTTTTACTTTTTGTACAAATTAAACTTTGTCTTTAGAACCAGAGTGGAGGCACAGAATCAAAATCACAAACTGGTTGAGGTTGTCAGGGAGTGCTGGAGGTCATCTGGTCCAACCCCCTGTTCAGGCAGGGCCACCTAGAGCTGGTTGCCCAGAATGGTGTCTTAGACAGCTTCTGAATATCTCCAAGGAGGGAGACTTCACATCTCTGGGCCACCTGTGCCATCACTCAGACACTCTCATGATTAAAAAGCGTTTACTGATGTTTCCTGTGTTTAAGTTTATGGCCATTGCCTCTTGCTGTGCTACTGAGCAGCCTGAGAAGAGTCTGGCTACATCCTCTTCAAAATCTTCCATCACTTATTTATACACAATGATGAGAACCCCCTATGAGACTCCTCTGATAAACAGTCTCAGCTCCTTCAGCCTTTCCTCCAGTCATAGAATCACAGAATCATAGAATAGTTAGGGTTGGAAAGGACCTTAAGATCATCAAGTTCCAACCCCTCTGCCATGGGCAGGGACAC
>JAOEHX010059324.1:0-22368 GCA_025448015.1 Bolborhynchus lineola
TCTCAACCTGTGGGAGTTGCATTCTTTTGATTCTCCATGTAGCAAACTGCGTGGCTGATTTACAGCCT
The DNA here is from genome assembly GCA_025448015.1 of Bolborhynchus lineola. Lineage (NCBI taxonomy): Eukaryota > Metazoa > Chordata > Aves > Psittaciformes > Psittacidae > Bolborhynchus > Bolborhynchus lineola. The sequence goes on from JAOEHX010059324.1 coordinate 69, forward strand.
AAACCACAAGAGCTAATTTCTGTATTGAAATATCTTTCATTTTCACATAATCTTATATTTGTCACAGGGTTGGAAAAGTTATGGTTTTCACTGTTACTTGGTGGGTTCTGCACTTTCGACATTCTCAGAAGTGAATAAGACGTGAACAGAGCAAAGGTTATCTAGCTATGATGGAAAGCAGGTATACTTCAAAACCAGTGCTTCTAATGAACCAACTTGCAAAACTTGTCCTGGTTTTGAACTCTTTCAAGTGCTTCATCAGCTCTTTTTTAAAAAATTGTAGTAGTAAGCCAAATAAAATCATCCTTGCAGGAGAAAAAAACCCAACAGACTCTGTTTTAGGGCTTTCTAATTAATCTATTATTCCCATTCGGGGGATTCATGAGTTAAACAGTTTTCCCTTATCATTCAATTCCTAATTAAAGCAACTTCTGTGAGTTTTTATTGTTTGGTTGGTTTGTTTTGTTTTCTGTTGCAAAGTAGTTGCTCCAATTTTAATCAATTTATGATAGGAAGAATTTAGCAGAAATATTTTCCTAAACTGCCTTCTAAGCCAAATTCTAAACAAATGCAGCAAATCTTCCCCGGGACCTACTGTACCACAGCCAAATGTATCGTCTCCAACCTACCCATACCTCAGTCAGGTTTTGGAGATTTCATGTCTTCTGAAGAGCATGACTGCTTTCAGAGGTGATGGCTACCAAAGCTGACAATTGGATCCTGACATGGTGGCTTGAGGCACCTCAAAGATTCAGAAAGACAAGGAAAATAATAGAATATAAGTAGAAGCCCAGGTGAGTAATTGCTTGTGAAATTTCACAGAGCTGGGTGGAAAGGAGAAAGTTATCCCTCACCAAATTCTTTTGACCACACTTGAAAGACTGCTGAGGTTTTGCCTACACATTCCTAGGGCTCATGCTAGCACAATAATGACATCTCTACTTGTGTCACTTGGATTAGTATTGGAAGGTAATAGGTCGTGAAAGAACCCTCTTTTCCACTTCCGAAATGAGCAAGCCTTTCTGATCAGTCTGATGGGGCCAAGGTCTGACAAGTATTTCTGGATTGATCTCTCCAATGCAGAAGAGCAAGGGAGCTTCAGGTGGACCACTGGTGAAATTCCTCTCTTCACACATTGGAACACAGCAATGCCAGGTAAGCTCTGTACAGGCTCAATCCTTGTGATAGGAGTGCAGCTGCAATTCATGTAGCCTTTTGCTTCCATTCCCTAGTGTTAGAAATAAGAATAAACACTTCCTTTTGTGCTTGTAGCTGCAGGTGGACAATGCCATCAGACCTTGTGTTTGATGCCAGTGCAACAAGCACTGTCACAGCTGAGTGTCAGCTGTTGTGTAAGTCAACCTCCTGCAAAGCTGTACGGAAACAGATTTTTTTGTAGGACAGACTGAAGGCAATACTGTGCAGGAGTTAACAAGGTCCATGAGCTCTTTTTCCCAACTTTTTTAACACCAGTTAACAACAACTCGTCAAGTTGAGGAAAAAAAAGATTATTTTAACCCACAAAGTGTATATTGAGAAATCGGTAGTGAACATCCAGTTGTTTTGAATTTGCATTTCAGCAAAACTGATTCGCATCTATATGGAAACTCTTCCATGTAGAAGAGTATGTATGTATGCGTTAACGTATAATGTTAGCTAGTTATGCCTTAAAACAAACTTGTTGCACTTGATATCAGCCTTCTATACCTGGATATTGAAAACCCCTAAGTAGTTTTCAGGCTATCTGCTACATATGTAAATATAATCAAGTACCATTCGCCCTGTGATTTCCCTGAGGTGGCAAGATACAGAAGATTTGTATTCTAAAGCTGAAAATCTTTGGTTTTGTCAAACACGTGTCTGTGCGACTCATTGGCCTCTATCTGGGCTCTAGTGGGAAGCATTAAAAATAATTTTATATCCCGAATGGCTTTTAGTCTGCATGATCTGCCTCTTCTTTTTCATAATTTTCTATGAATAAAAGCAAAAAAAAAAATCTTAATTTCTTATACAGAAATTAAGAGTTTAGTTTTACTCATTTCTTTTCCATATTGCAAAGGAAAAGAGCAAGGCTGTGTTCCCATGGGAACTTGAATTGCAGCTGTATTATGGGATGCTGTTAGCTGTGAGAAGACAGCAAATCATCTTTGTAACCAGTAGGCAGCAGAAGTGCTGCCTCCTGCTCTGACAGTACGGGTCCCTGCATCTGCCTGTGCTGAAGGCTGGGATGGAGCCGCCCAGACAGACTCATGCTTCACAGTAAATATGTGTCTACCTTCAGCATGAGCCTGAGCATGGGGCAGACCGGAGGTCAGTGCCCTCACCACCAATGGTAGCCAGGGGCCAAGGTGCTGGGTCAGTTTTTGGAAATTATCTTCTTTATAGCATTCAAGGGCAAAACAACCCATGAGAAAATCCAGTGAATATAATGAAAGTCAACAACAGAAAACCTGAAACAATGAAGACAAAGTCCTAGGAATATGATTTCTTCTATTTAAATGCCGGGTGAGAGCCTCACCTAATTTAATTGCTTCCAGGAATTTGGGACTTCAGAAAAGCATAGCGTTACTTCTCAAAAGCTGGTAGCGTCATTTGCACAAGACTATGTTTCCAGGAGAAAAATCATGGAAACCTCGCCCTCCACCAACCTTTTCTCACATAGCTTGTGATACTTTTAGTGATACTTTTAGATCCAAGTTTAGTTTGACATTGGTGACTCTGCAGCAAGTAGAAATTTGGGCATTCTCTTGACTTAGCTAAAAATGTCTTAAAGTCTCCTTTCTGAAAAGAAAAAATAATAAAGAAAGAGGAGGCAAAATAGATCAAGTAAAAGTGAAGATGCAGCAACACACTTCAAGTCCTTACAAAAATCTCTCTCTTTCTTTCTTGAGACTTTCTGCCTGTTGGGAGGCCAGAGATGTTTCTAGCCCTGTATTTATAACTGTATCAACTTCTGTGTCTCACAATTATTGTAACTAACATTATTGGTTCTTCCAATAACCAAGTTATTGATCATCCTTTCACCTGAATGTCAAGGATTCAGTTCCTTACTTCAAGAGCACTTGTACTTCATAGTACAAAGTGGAGACGTTTGTATGTGTGAACCACCATACAAAAATCTCTTCTTCAGTCAGAGTCAGCACCTTGCCAAACAGCTTTCACTATCCATAATATCTTTTCTATTCCAACCTATTGAGTTCCCTCTACCATCTGCTTCTCAAAAATCTCCTGCTTTCTACTGCAAAATACCACAACTGAGCTATTCCATCTTTCTTTGAGCCTTTCAGGAGTCAAAGTTTCAATTACCTTATGAATTATTTTTTTACTCCCTATACTCTATTGTGATAACTTTTGTCCTTGTGTTTAATATTATAGGTCTTGACAGAATAAAGAGGTGCTAAAGTGATACTGATTTTAATTACATAATTACATATATTATTATGTGCCAAAATGCACACTTTTAATAATGTATTCCTTTTATTTCTCAATAGTTTTTTTATGACAGAGGGAAATCAAAAGAAGTCTTGGTTTGAGGCTACTTCATCTGGTCCATAGGTACAACAAGATAAATAGCATGAACTATTAAATAAAATGCATAGAAAAAGCCAAAAAGCACCCACAAGGATGGAAGCCTGAGGTAGTTCTGTGCTACATCACTCGTTCTTTAAGCTCTGTTCAAGTACAGCAAGTCTTGCCCCAACACAGTGCTCCATGAAACCCCTTGAAGAAGTGCAGGTGGTGAGCCTGGCTATGGGCCAGCAGTGTAGAAGCAGCTCCCAGCTCAGATGTGATAGAAAGCAGCATGTTTCTATGCTTTCCAACATTTATACCATGGCCCTTCTTTCTACACTTATGTAGCTATAGTGTATAATTTATTTTAGGGATAAAGGACTGCACACTCAGCTTTCTGAACAGTTTATTTTTCTTAAATCCCAATGAAGGATTTGCTTGGATTGATAGTTCCTATGTGAGTACTTATTTGCTAGATATTATTTGACTTTATGTTCTTTAGAGTACATAGATTTTCATATTTTTATGTCCTTTTCCCAATCTCTTTTAAACCTTCAACAGTGCATGGCAGCCCTTTATCTATATTAGCTGAACAACTGCAGTGTTCAGTGATGCCACTGTCTTAACACACTGAAGGGAGGTACAAAGTTGTCTCTGTTTCATTCCTGGTACTATGTTATAACCCATCTTTCACGGACCATGCTCTTAGATCTTCACAGCATCCCCAGCTGGGCACTGCTGTATGTCAGAACAGAGAAGGCAGGTTGCCATCTTTCAGAAAGTAAGATAAACAAGACTCCCTCCATCCATCAGTTTTCCCTTTATCAGACACATGTTTTTCTATACTGTGTAATTTTCATACCTTCTCCTGGAATTGATAGGGAAAGTAAGATGATCAGCATGACTTTCACAGCCCTCTCAGCCCTATCTGAACTATTGGTTCTATAAATTAGGTACTTGAGATGATGAGATCCTGAGGAGAAGTTGTGTTACAATGGTAATCTCAATTACTTCTACTCAGTTTTAATCACATAGTAATTGAGAAATATTTCCAACATAGGTAATTTATGAGAACTAGGATGAAGATGAACCCAACAACTATGAAGAACTTGAACACTGTGTTATGTTTAATAAATCATTCAAAACGTGGTGGAATGATTTGCGCTATGAACATTTACTTAATTGGATTTGTGAAACAAAAAAAAGTATGATGACTTCCACATTTAATTGGAGCAATAAACTCATGTTCAAAACTAAATTGTATGGATTTAAACAAATTGAAAGGAAGAAAGATGCTGCAAATTGTTCATTTTAAAATCAGTTGCAGTGAAGGGAACACATAAGACAAGAGGAATAAATTGAGATATTTCAATTGTACTCAAATGTAGGACCTTAAAGATGTCCCTATTTATTTCTGGCTTTATCTCTTCCTGCAGTGGGTTGAATAAATTTACAAGGCAGCCCTTATCCCCTCTCTTTTTATCTCCCCTCGGTATTTCTATCATCTACTTCAGGCTTACCCAGGAAAGCCAAAGATGCAGGACACCAGAATTCTCTGTAAAAAAGAGAAAAAAAGCTTTGCTTCCTACTGTGAAATGAATAGCTGGAAACAGAGCAAGAGATCAGTTGCTATAGGAACCAACAACTCTGAAAAAGAGGTCAAAAGTAGAGGCTGGTATAGCCTTGAAAGACTCCCACATCCACCAGATTTGCCTGGGAAGACAGACCCTAAGACTAGGCCTCCCGCACCTGATGCCAGGACAAAAAATGGACCAGATGAGCGTGTGTTGGGGTGCCTGCCAGAAAGAAACGGGGTCTTCATGGGCTAAGGACCCCAAGTGGTAGCCAATAATGAGAGAAACTGTTTTGCTTACTCAGTCCTGTTTTTATATCCCTGCTTCCTGGTTATAAACCGAGTACTTTTATGCATCTTCATGGAACAGAAGACCCTTAAAAGCTTCTTGAAATTAAAAGAAAGTTGAATGAAGACAAGGAACTAGTAGGATGTGAGGCACAACTGGGAGGGGAAGGGAGAAGCAGTTGCATAAAAAAAACAGCATTTGATTACTCTGCCAACAGTTGCCTTTGAATAAGGCACCATGCTAACATGGAAAACTTGCTTAAGAGAAAAGGAAGAATTATAGTTCCCTTGTGGGTAGATTAGTCATACAAATGCACCATCAAAACAATGACTTTTGTATACCAGTACTCAAAGCAGTACATCCTCTGCAGCCCTTTCTGGTATGCTGAGCACTGCTGCTTTGTGCAGATGTGTCTCTCTGTTCTTGGTGCTCAAGAAACCACAACATAAAAACTCTGATCAGTTAATCTTGATCCTAGATGACCTTTCAAAAATAAAATGAAAAAAAAATAGACTTAGACCTTGTTATTGTGATTCTGTATTATAAGATCATTGTGTTAATTCTAACATGCTGACTTACGACACGTTTACTTTAGATGCTCCATTTTTTTGAAAAACAGGGATGTTATGTTAGAATTAAAAAGTAAAATAAAAATGAAATTAAGAATGTAAATTCTTCATGAAGATAGCTGAACTATTTTAGTTCTATTCTTCACTCAGTACTTAAGAAGAAAATGTTTCAGAGCTCCTAACAGAGGAATTTTAATAATTTCTTCATTTCTTTGCTTATTTCCCATGTAAACTATTCCTGTTCCATCAAATCACAGAAATGGGGAAAGATAAGAACAGAATTAGTAGCCCTTGTGAAGAACAAGATAACAGGCATCCAAATGCAGGACTTCCTTTGAGGAGCTATAGGTAGCTCTAGGAATCACAACAGGTTAATTATTTCCATCCTGTAATCAGAAGCTTGGGTTTGTTATCTACCAGCTGCCCAGGACTCTTAAAATCAGATTTTCCTAGTAAAACCCAAGACATCAGTTAGGAGGAATGCATCTCAATACAGGAAATTAGGTGAGGTATTAATAAAATACCAGCATTAGGCTTTCAGTACTTGTGAATAGTTTACTACTGTGTAAGTAAACTTGAGGATTTACTATATTGGCTGGATTTTGTTGTTTGGCTCTATTCCCATGAATATAAAATAATAATAGCATGTGAAGTAAAATTACTAAATAAATTTTCAAATTGATGTAAGCTTCTTCTACAAAGTGTTTACTGCACATTCTGTACTGTTTAATACAGTGCTGTTGGATATACATATATATACTCTGAAGATAATATTTTTCACTATACAAGAATTTCTAAATCATGCATATATTTTTTTAATTTAACCCAGTGGTATTTGCTCTAAATTCTTGAAAATACATTAAATAATTCATACTTCTTTTTCTTTTTTTCCTCTTCTCTATTATACGAAGAATTTGCAACAACATAAAGCAAACCTCTCTGGACATTTTTTTGTACTTAGAACGTTGCTCATGATGATCTTTTCTTTTATAGGTGCACTGCTAAAACCTGAACTGAACTACAAGCTTGGTAGAATTTTTTTTCTCTTTCAAATAAAAGCTTACTGTATAGTTTTCAGACTTTGCACAGACCAGATATGAATGTAATATTCTTTATCTTTCAGAAAATCAAGCCACCCATGATGGCTGTATTATATACAAAGATAAGCAGTACTATTTCAGCAAAGAATGTGTCCCTATAGAAGAAGCATGGAGAATTTGTTCAGAAGAAGTTTGCAAATCTTGTTGTTATTAAGAATGAAACTGAAAGACAATTTCTATGGAAATATGTAAGCACTAAGCCTATTAATTATTATTGAATTCTGAAGCAGAGCAGCTGATAAAATAAATGGAACAGCCTAAGAATTTAGCTAGGCTGGAGTCCTGAGCTATTGTCCTACATTACTTATTTTTACAACAGTGTCTTTGTCCAGGACCTATACAGAAATTACTATTGCTTTTAGTAGGTAGAAGAAAAAGACATGCAAATGTTAAAGGTGCAGCAAAGGGTAGTTCCAGGCCCAGGTTTCTTATCTCTTCTAGGATACATAGTGTTCGGCACAGTGTTTATTGCTTTCCTGTGCACTTTTCCTCATGTTTCCCATATCCCTGTGCCTGCTTGAAATCTTAGTCTGAACCTGCCTGAGGCTCAAATACTGGGGAAGAAAACAAAGCCAAAACAAAACACAAAAAACTTTACCTCCACTCCTCCACCTCCAACAGAATAAAAAAGTCACAGGGATGGTTAATGAGCTTCCAGATTTTTGCTTGCTGTTGAGGAACTGTTGAGTGTTTAACTGTTCATCACTTTTGTTTTAGATTACCTCAGAAGTATAAGTGGAATCATATTTAATTGGCTTAGTTGTCAGCTTAGATAAGAAATTCAGGTGAGTAAAGGAAAATTGGTAATGGACAACAAAGAATGATAATTTCGCCTTGCTGTATGAGAACATTCATGTGTGCTTTCATTTCACAAGTTAACAACTTGTGCAACCGACTTCTGGATAGTTTTCAGGAGAAGCCTCAGATCAGAAGTGTTAAATTCTTCTACAGTTAAGGAGAGCAATGTGTTTTCCTTCCAAATCTGGGAAAGTAATATCATTATAAGCTCATGACTAAGATGCATTTCACTTAATGTCTTACACTAAGAGAATTGAGTTAAACGACTAAGCAACCCTTCATAGGTAGTTGAGGAGAACCAGCTAATTTCAGGATGTTATTCACCTGATCTACTTCAGACATCAACCTTAGACTGAAATTAACTCTGACCAGTTCTCTAATTGTTAGAGAGAGAGGTCTTGATAAAATGTAGATGTAACAGTTTAGTCAGGCTAATGCCAAGTCATATGAGCTTGAAGCTAGAAGTGTAAACAACATCTTACCCAATAGCTTTCTGAAATTGCTGGTAGGGAAGTTGTTTTAGAAATGTATCTGTAGAAGGCTTCCAGGAGGATATCACTCTGGGATGAAACGAAAATCTGTACATTGGTGAGATTTTGAGGTTTCAGTCTTGTTGAGACCATAAGAAGCCTTCCCTTTGAGTATAGCATTATTTATCCCACCTCTGGCAAAATGGGATGCTGATGGGACTGGAATGTGACATTACTAAACAAATGAGAAGCAGCAGTAATGCTGTGGACATTTTCTCACCATTATATGAAGAGCTATTGCCCTCTCGTCACTGCTAATGCCTTCCCTTACCTCAACGGACCTTGTAACTAGATGACTGCTAGAGATCTGCCCAGCAGCCATTGTTTCCTTGCTTCTTTCAGCTGGCTGGCTGGGACTCCAGTGAATTATGTTGCCTGGGCTTCAGAAGAACCCAATTTTGTGAATAGTGCTGAAAACTATGTAATAATGTCAGATTTTGGTAAGTAAAATAGCAACAAGAAATATTTGGTTGAAAATTTAGCATCAAAATCTCAGATGTTTGCTACATATTTAAATTTGAGGCTACACTACAAATAGGTAGTTTAACAATACTGTCAGTTTTTCAGAACAAGTATGCTGAAGTTTGTAATGGCTTAAGCGCAGCTGGCAACTATGTACAATGCAGCCACCAGTACCTTCCCTTCCAGTGGGAAGGAGAGGAGAACTGGAAAAAATGCAAAACCCTGCGGGTTTAGATCAGAGCAGTTTAAAAATTGAAATACAACTAAAATATAATAATACAATAATAATAATAGGAAATAGAGGAAGGACTAAACAAGTGATACATAATAAAATTGCTCTCCAGCTGCTGACCAATACTCAGCCCATCCCTGAGCAGCAATCAGTCCCTTCCGGATAACTGAACATGACATGCTGTGGTATGGATACCGCTTTGGCTCGTTTGGGTCAGGTGTCCTGTCTCTGCTACCTCCCAGGTTCTTGTGCTCCTCCTCACTGGCAAAGCATGAGAGACTGAAAAGTTCTTGATCAAGTAAGCACTATCGAGCAACAACTAAAACATCAGTGTTTTATCATTGTCCTCAGCCAAAACACAGCACTGCACCAGCTATAATGAAGAAAATTAACTCCATCCCAGCCAAAACAAGATCAGGTTTAAAATCACACCATTACTATTAGGAGACAAAACATACCACAGAGGAAGGAGGAGTGTATTTGGGTGTGTACATGGCAACTGTTTCACCTGCCTCAGGAAGGTTTCATGTGTGCTTTATGAATATTGTCTGGAGCTTAATGCTGTAATGATGGTACGAGAGCTTCAGACAATGATTCTGTGCATTCCATTTATTTACAGGCTTTTGGAAAGTTATAAACTGTGCTGAGAAAAATGCCTTCATCTGTGAAAGACAGAATTCAAAGTACTCAGGATTTGCTCCTACTGTACTTCCATCTCTGGGAGGATGTCCTGAAACTTGGAGCTTGTTTAAGAACAAGGTGCAGTAGCGAATGTCAGCCATATTGAGAAGAGAGGCAGAGGCAGAGGCTAGAGACTACCTTTCCAAGCTAGAGGCAGAGAAAAGAGCTGTCCCTTTTATCTCACCATATAAATTCTCTCTTTATGCACCAGTTTATTCAAGTGGTATTCTAGTTAGCAGTGAAATCAATTTTCATATTGGCAAGTCTGTATCTAATCCTAAGAAAAGCTGAATGTTTTAAGTTACAATTTTTGTAAATGTCCATGTGCTTTTTCAGTTTCTAGATTTTTTCTCTTTATTTTACTCCATGGAAATCCTGTTCCATTATCCTTATCTCTATGTCTAAGTCCCCTTTTCTGAGTAACAGACAAAAAAAGAAAGTTCACACTTTTCATATGTAATCAGCTACCAAAAGAACTCATCTTAAATTGAGTAACACAAGCAGCAATAAATGTCAAATGAATTATAGAAAACAAGCAAGCATTGTTATTTGCTAAGTTCAGCAAAAGTACACCTAGATACATGAACTTCAAAAAAAACCCCAAAATCAGATGAAAATCACAAATCCATCCCACAGTGCAAACAATAGGAAAAGCTTTTAGGCATTCAAATGACACTAAAATGGAGAAGCAGCATATGCCAGTTACAAACCATGTCTTCTGTCCCTCAGAAAATATACAACCACAAAAAGCAACTTTTTTTACTAAGATATTTGGGAAAAATCCCCATGGGATACTAATACACAGTACAGAAGAGCATTTCTTCCTGACACCATTCCACTTAGACTGAGTGCTTACACAAGCTCAGGCTTTAGCACTACATCTGCGATACATGACTGAAAGAACCTGACCTCAGAGATGCTTGCCCCAACCTGTGTTCTCAATCAGGAAATAATTTCAGTCCCCAAAAATTCTACTTTTCAGTAATGTTTAGTGTGTGGTGTCCCTGCTCATGGCAGGGGGGCTGGAATGACGTGATCTTCAGGTCCTTTCCAACCCTAACTATTCTATGATTCTATGCTACCTGAAACTTCTATTTGTGCACCTTGGATATCCACTTAATTCCTCAAAAGCTTCTGGAGACTGCCCACTCTTGCTGAACACTAACATTGGCCAGCCCACAGGTTTGTAAGTGCTGTGCACACACATCACTGTGATTACCTGGATCTCCTTCTTGGTGGCTGAAAGTTCACATTTCAACAGATTCCCCCATCTGCTGCTCTTTACATGCAATGACTAGAACTGAATTAATCCAACACAGTGGTTCTAATACTCTTTGACGCCTCAAATTTTGTTTATTCTATTATTCTCCACAGTGTTATAAAATATTTGGATCCAGAGAAGAAAAAAGACTGACTTGGCACTCTGCAAGAAGCACTTGTATAGAATTAGGGGGCAATTTGGCCTGTATACAGAATGCACAAGTGCAAGGTAAGACATTTGAATCTTTCAATACTAAGTATGAACCCAGCACATTTCCCCATCTAATGACAAGGCCAAACTAGCCTCTAGAGCTAAATAGTGGAACCTATGAAGGAAGATGCTTGATCCAGAGAGAAGATTGGAGTATGGTATTATGACACTTCCTATCTTTTGGAATAAGTGTCATGCGGAGGGAACAGAATAATCGGTCACCCATGGTCTTGGAAGATGGTATAAATAGTAACAGTTCATAGTAATGAAATGCCTAGAAAATATTAAAGTTAGATAGTAAACAAATGTCCATCAGAAATGACATATGTGTTGTTGATGCTACCTTGAGGAAGACTGATTAATCCTTTTAAAGTCCTTTCTAGCTCTAAGTTCTACAGTATTTCCAAGAAGTCTGTATAATTTTTATAAAAAGAAAAATCCTTTTGTTTTCCCTTAATGAAATCAAACTGCTTTAGTCCAAATACCAATTATAATATTTGTCTTTTACCATTATTTCATGGTCTAACAATACTGAACTTTATATTTCCAACATTTTTTAAGTTGATACATTGTTTTATTTAGAATTTGGTTTACAATGAATTTGAAAAAAAAGCAACTCCTAGGCTACTCTCTTTCTATGATCTTTTTTTTATAATAGCCTTCTTCACCTTCCACCTAAAGGATGTTGCCAATGAAACATGGGTCAGACTGGACAACATTAACAGAGAGAGTACAAATATTTGGTCAGATGGAAGAACTTTTTTGCTATTATAAGGGGGTAAGAGGATTCCCATTTAGAGATAAATGTATACAAGTTGACAAGATGTTTATTACAATACAGGTAAACAGAAAAGAAATAACTTATTTCTTCATTTCTTTATTCAGAAAATAACTTATTCAGAAATCAGAAAGTAACTTAGATAACATAGCCAAAGTTAGAGTAATGATCCTGACTTCTGTCTCAAATAGGTTCCTATATTTCAATGGCTTAAAGCAGAAAGCAACTGAGTATTTCAGGGATCAAGTTTTTAAAGCTGTTGCCAGAGACTAATAAGCCTGTTTAGAGTCTACATTTATTATCATTCCTTTGCAGAAGTCTAGAACTGCAGAAATGGTGAGCTGTATTATAACTGCAGGAATTAATTAAAATTACACACATTGTTAGATGTTACTGAAAATATTCAGTTTACTAGCTGGGATGTTTACTTTATTTTGTTGTTTTTCCTTGTACAGCATGAATCCAACTGAAAATGCAACTATATTCAGTACAGATTACCATAAACTACATAGCAAAAATAAATAGCTTTGGCGCACTTCAAGAAATTTTAGTAAACTGACTGAAGTTCTTCCAGTATTCTGCCAGGGAAAACACATTTGCTTGAGATATATAATACATTTACCTTCCAAGAAACAATAAATGAAAATAAGAGCCTGAAAATGAGAAAAGAAAGCTATTAACTTTGTCTCCTCAATCCTGTTTCTGTTATTTTACCAGATATTTTGTACTTTTTGCCTCTCATTTCTTTTTTATTTTTCCCTAGACTGATTCTATTGTAATGATTAAAGAATCTATATGTGAAGCAAGGTACTGGAAAAGTGTTGACTGCCAGCATAATAAAAGCTATATTTGCCAGATGGACAGCAGTAAGTTTTATGTTTTACCTTATTTTTTGGAAGGCACTTACTGAACAATCTGTCTATATGAGTCCTCAGTTGTAACTGCATGAATGTGCCTGTAGCAGCCAGGGTGAGGGAAGTAGGGCTACTTTCCCAGCTCACGAATTCCAGACTCAAAACCTATTTTGTGATAAGGATTATAGAAAAGTTTCATCTGTACAGACTCTCCCCTACCACCATACTCACTGACACTTAGAGACAATGACTTCACCTACCCTACATCTACACTCAAATCAGTTGCCCACACATGGCGAGTAGATACTTTGAAGCCAGGATTCACCTGTCTCATTGTGAGGCAAATGCCCAAAAGAGGTTGTTAGAACATCTATGCCTTCAAAATACATTTTTATCTATTGACAGAAAAGTTCAGTCATTTATGCTTTACCCAGCTAGAGCAAACCATCATACATATGCCTCTGAGGGAATTAACAAAGGTCAGTTAAACAGGTTAGTCCACTCTTCAGTCTCAAGAAATGCTTTCAAATATCAGAAGAGCAGGAATAATCAGAAGGCTGAAAGTTCTAGTTTTCTTTATGTATCCTTAGGGTGGGAGATACATCCGGAGCACAGCTCACTGCAGAATCTGCAGGAACAGAAATGGGGAACTGTAACCAAAAATACAGGAAGAAGCCACAGCTGGGTCAGATGTTTCATGGCTCTGCTCCTTATGAGTGCAGAAAGATGCATAATGGCGTCATCTTTTGTAGCAAAAAGAAGAAAAAAAAAAAACAGCAAAAAATTGTAGCAAAAATAATTGCCCGAGTGTTCTTGATACTGACTGAATATGAAGGCAGTTTTTTGTCCTTTTTATCTGTCCACATTACTAGTTCTAGGTCTTTGATACGCACAACTAATTTTCTGCCTCTCCCCAATCCCTAAATATACTCTATTTAAAAATAACTCTAGTTTACCGTTAAAATGTCTCCAGTGTTTTAGGTAAGAATTTGATGCTGGTGCTGTCGCTATTGTCATCTGTTACTCAAAAGTAGTACTGCTTTTTCATTTTTTTCTCCCATTCCTCCCAAATTTGCACCTTTTTCCTACAGAGCCTGAGCTGTTTCATTCCGCAACTGCTCCAGGTTCTGACTTCATCCATTACGATAACAGCAGCTATTCAGTCTTTCCTTCTGAAATGAATTGGAAGAAGCAAGAAAAGCCTGCAAGGTGAAATCTTCAGAGCTTGCCAGCATTTTTGATTATTACAGTAATATATTCCTACTGCTACGAGCAGTGCAATATGGTGAGCCTGTATGGATTAAGCTAATAGCAATGTGGCAAGATTAATCAGTTTATAGATGGTGCAGTTAAAATCTATGATTGGATTACTATCAGCAGGGAGAATTGTAGCATAGAATCATAGAATAGTTAGGGTTGGAAAGGACATTAAGATCATCCAGTTCCAAGCCCCCTGCCATGGGCAGGGACACCTCACACTAAACCATTCCACCCAAGGCTATGTCCAGACTGGCCTTGAACATCACCAGAGATGGAGCATTCACAGCTTTCCTGGGTAACCCGTTCCAGTGCCTCACTCCCCCTTACATTAGAGAATTTCTTCCACATATCCAATCTAAACTTCCCCTGTTTAAGTTTGAACCCATTACTCCTTGTCCTATCACTACAGCCCGTAATGAAGAGGCCCTCCCCAGCATCTCTATAGGCTCCCTTCAGATACTGGAAGGCTGCTATGAGGTCTCCACGCAGCCTTCTCTTCTCCAGGATGAACAGCCCCAACTTTCTCACCCTATCTTCATATGGGAGGTGCTCCAGTTCCCTGACCATCCTTGTGCCCCTCCTCTGGGCTTGTTCCAACAGTTGCATGTCCTTCTTATGTTGAGGACACCAGAACTACACATAATACTCCAAGTGAGGTCTCACAAGAGCAGAGTAGAGGGGCAGAATCACCCCCCTTGACCTGCTGGTCTTGCTGCTTTTGATGCAGCCAAGGGTGCGGTTGGCTTTCTGGGCTGTGAGTGCACACTGCCAGCTCATGTGCATTTTGTCATTGACCAACACCCCCATGTCCTTCTCCGCAGGGCTGCTCTGAATCTCTTCTCTGCCCAACCTGTAGCTCTGCCTGGGATTGCACTTGTCATGGTTAAACTTCATCAGGTTGGCATCAGCCCACCTCACAAGCATGTCAAGGTCCCTCTGGATAGCATTCCTTCCCTCCAGTGTATCAACTGAACCATCCAGCTTGGTGCCATTGGCAAACTTGCTGAGGGTGCACTAAGTCCCACGGTCCATGTCACTGACAAAGATGTTGAACAAAAACTGATCCTTTCTTCCACAGCATGAATAGATTTAGGATCCCAGGACAGGTGGACAGCACCTTCATTTAACTTCACCCGTTTTATGTCATTAAACTTCATTTCAGCTAATGAAGAAGGATAGGAACTTCTGATGGTGATGGCCTCTCTTTACTAGTTCTATGAGAATCTTAGACACTTAGGTAAAACTACCTGATTAACTTTTAGATGGCAATTTTTACAAGAGGTGAATTTTACTGTAAGGTACAACAGGGTTGCTAAGGCTAGTGCCTCATGATCATTGGCAGCTATAACTTTTTCATTATTTTTTGTTCAGAAGTGTTCATAAGGGCATACCAATTGCCTCTGAACACCCTCCTTGTTACACTTGCTGCGTCCCAAAGTTTAAAACCAGTAAAAGCTATGCTGTACTAGAAGCAAATATGATTATCCAGGTCCACCACTGTGTAAGAGAACACTTGAGTAAGCATCATTCTTATTAGCTCTATGACTGAGTGACAAAAGGAGCTTCAGCTTCTCTAGTGAATGTGCAGTTGCTCAATGCACTTCACTACCATGTTTCTATTGCATTGTTCTTTGAACTAACTAAACTACCTTGATAATAAAAAAGAGCTCTTAACTAGTGATTGTTTTTACTAACTGTGATTCCACACTGACATTATCATAGCAAAATATATCTGGAATTCAGTATCTCTAGGGAAAACTTAGAATAAGTATTTTTTAAAATAGCTTTTCTTGCATAATGAGTAGCATCTAATAAAGCCTCTTAGAACACTGCATTGTCTAAGCCAATGAACTTGTTGATGAACAATATATATCTCCATGATTCTAACAGTGCCTTTCCCTTCCAGGCAAAAAGCTTGGTCTTAGAATATATAAGTGATCAGTAATCACTAACTTTGACATGAATACTTCCATTAATGCAAATCCATGGGACATCTCTGTCCAAAACTGTCTCAGCATGCGAGACATACTGCTGCGTTCTACTTTTACGTTGCTGAGTCCTGATTCAATTCAATTTTTAACAGTAGTAGCACAGATCTACAATCTGAGTTCTCTGTGTCACTGTGAAAATGTGCATTTGTATAAATTCACTCACCATAAACAGCAGATGAGAGTGTAGATGTTAAGTGTCTATTTCAATTTTAGAGTCATGGCTACTACAGATGGATGGATAAAAGGAAAATAAACTTTTCGAAGTGATACTATGGAGAACCAAAACAAAAACCAGCCTGTGTTTACCTGGAACTTAGTGAGCCTGGAAAACAGCACCCTGTAATGAAAAACTTCCTGTCTGCAAAAAAAATGAGGGTAAACTATGGCAATGGCTTTTGGCTTTATGGCAGAAACCTTGCTCTATTTGCTCTGACAGAAATGCAAATTTCTAAATATATATTAAGGAATAATAAGCCTGAGTATGCAATGTCAATACCTTTATTTTGCATGAACAATGTTTTATTTCGATGGAGTCGTCATTCATCAGCCAAGATACTGTCATTTTTCTGTACTGGGTGATAATGGCCGTAGGAGTTATCTTACATTGCAGGCAGACAGAACATAGAGATTACGGAAGTATTAAACTTTTCACTTCAAGTCTAGAATGTGAAACTTTCTGCTGGCAGGGATTTTGACTATAATCAAAAAAGTCCACTAAGTATAAAATAAATTTTATTCCTTTAACATAAGCAGCATTCATACACTGATTACAGCTTTACTGTTACTAGATTCTAAAAAGTGGGGAAAGGAAGAAGAGCTGTGTCTCGGAAAAAAAAGGGCCTGTTACTGACCTAAACAAAAGTTCCTACTTCATAACGATTCTATGAATGTCACCAAGAAATGCTACAAATCAAAAGCTACAGCAGAATCTTAGGATGAGACTGAACCTCTTTGCTTTCTTGTTTGCATTAGAGCAACTGCTGTTCGCTCTAGTGACACAGACTTAATGGAAAATGTCTTTTGATCTGGTTTTGTGCAGTTTTTCTTTAATTTCTTTTCCAGGCCATGCTCTGAACTTTGTATCTATTCATTTGCAACTTTCATTTTAAAGTGCATCTACTAATTGACAACGTTACTGTTTCCATAATTTCATTGCTTGCAGGAAAATAAGGGGCTACTACATAAATATTCAATGAGCTTCAGAGTATTCCATGCACTGTCAGACTTAAAGCTGTTCAGAAATTTTATATGAGGATTATTACCTTGAGGAAAATATTAAATGGGAAATTCCCACAGTAAACTATGATTTAGATTATTATTTCATTTAAAGTTAAATTATTATCCGAACCTCCTGAGGTTTGGGACTTTTACAGCTTTTCTTTTTCTGTTTTTTACAGTATCTTTTATTCATACAGATTTGTTGTTTGTAACAAAGTAAACTAGAACCAACCCCCTCGAATACTCAAATGTCCTTGAGACAGTCCAAATTTGATTAGTTTGATTTATTTGGTAACACAGAAAAGTGCAGGCTCACATTGAATCATTCAGCTATGACTGATTAGTTCTCCTCATTGCCACTCTTGACATAGTCACTGATAATTTTAGCACAGTCTGCCAAAAAAGTATTTTAAGTACTTTTAAGAAAGGTTTTTTAAAAAAACTTGATTTGAAATCTGAAGAGCTGCAATCCCTACTGAATGAAAGCATCTAGAATGTCTCACTTCTTCCAGATGTACTTCCTTCTGATCCCCCACAGGGTATTTGAACATGTCCTGAGTTTGATCACATATATTGGATCCCTCTCCGGAGCCACCGCTATAACTTCAATGACAATCAAGTGAGCTGGGCTTAGTCTGTGACTCAGTGCACTCAATCAGTTAATTATTATTTCTACCTAAAGATAGGATTTCAATCTTGACATAAAGAAAACTCACTTAAAAAAACACTTGAAAACTAATGCAGCAAAATCTACATGTTAAAAGAAGGAAATCAGCTTTGCATTTACTTTTCACCATTGATGCTCTTTGCTTTTCAGTTATGTTGAAATTAAGGCGATCAATTTTCCTTTTTTTTTTTTTTTTTATTCCAAAGCTGTTCTTGTTTCCTGTTTTATTTCTTCACTGACAAAATTTCTTCTTTTAGTAAGATTTTAAAATGACTTTACTTCTTTTTAGCCTCATTCCTTCTTTTCTCTATCTGTCCCTACACAAGAGCAGAAGATCATAATAGCAATCACTTATTTTTAACATGTGGGATGATCCAAAAGGGGTTGCAGGTACTGCCTGAAAGTCCTTGCTCTAGCAGCAGGGCTCTCTGGAAGCCTACAGAGCCAGGGGAGGGCAAAGATTCCTTTACCCATATTGGAGGCATCTGGCCTCAGCCAAAACCATGAGCTGCTCCTTGGCGCTCTTCCACCTACGCTGCTGAATCATCAGCTACCTCATCCATGCTTCAGGAGGCTATGAAAGAGAAAGGAAAGCACTGTACTGCTCAAAAGAAATAGATCCTTCTGTTATATATTTTTTCAATCCTCTTAGCTCTCTTCCTCCACCAACATTGCCAGAAAAATAATTCTTCAGTTCGAATTGTAAATTTATTAGTTGCACAGTATTACATGGTACATAATACCCTGTCGATCCATGAAGAGCAAATAAACACCTGTAATACCTATGAAAATATCCACTCACTTGAAAATTATGTGCATTTTTCCTGATGTGTAAAAATCTTCACCTTCACTGTGCTTTCACATCTTTCATTTCTCATTACATCATTCACAGTTGGTGCTGTTCAGCTATAGACGAACATCACTTTCTGGTCTCTATATCCCTGCTTACTCTTTACCACCAAGAGAGGTTTAATTATTAACCTTATCCTATATCAAAGGCTGTTACTATGACATGCCAATGACTTCTACGGCAGGGGATACCTCCAATCATTTTCTGTTGTTTTTCTTTTAGGTGGTATGCTGACTTCTGTAGATGATCTGACTGAATCAAACTTTTTAGCAGAGCTTGCAGACTTACACACAAACAAGACAAGTGGCTTTTGTACAGGGATATACAGAAATGTAAATGTTAACTATTCTAATTTCTATAAATAACAATAAATAAGCACCATTAAATGGATAGAAATATGAATAAGATACATTGTTGGGTTTAAGGAAATAATTGAAATCCATTAGGAGCTTGTTAAAACCAAAAAGGTGTAATGATAACATATAATATAAAAATGCTTGAAAGTTGATGGTGTGAAAAGCTGTAGAAATTTGCTTGGTTTCAGTTATGAGTCTTGCATGTGTCCATCCAAGGGATGCTTCCATCTGGGACTGCCTCAGTTCAAATATCCTGTCTATATCTGGTTCAGTAGCAAAGACATGGAACTATTAGTATTGCTACTAACTTTTTCAAGAGGGCAGCTGCTTTGGCAATACAACAGTGCCTTATACTTTCTCAACTGGGGTGAAGGACAGCCCTTGGAGAACCAGCTTGACTACTGTGTGGAGCTGTCTGCATTCTCTGGCTACTGGAGTATCCTTCCTTGCTTTTCCCAAAGGGGTTTTATTTGTAAGAAACCAAAGAGTAAGTGACTTCTTTAATATTTGCTCTTCATGTTTATGGTTTTATTTCAGTACTAATAGCACATATGGTTATTACAAAAGACTAAAATAAAATGCTGTATTTGCAGTCTTCATTATCACCTGTTTCAGCAGTCAAAAATAATATGAATATATAGTTATCTTTCTTTATCTGCTTTGTTCATGTTTTACTACTTCATAACTTCAGATTTGCTTGCATTGTGTGATGAATATTTAATTAATAACCACAGATTATCAATATTTTCTTTAAAAAATTTGAACACCTTTGTCATTTTTCTCCAACATACACATGTACTTTCCTCTTAACATTTGTATTAAATTTCTATGGGACAATGTTTTGCTTTTCTTCCTGTTGCTGTACTGTGATACATGCTGTTCCAGAAAGAGACGGATGAAGCAATTCTATTTAAATAATAACAGAATGGAAGCATGATCCAGAGAGCATACAGTGACCTTTGAAAACAGTAGAAGTGTTTTTGTTGGCTTTTATTTTTTTTTTTTCTGATATTGTGTTTCTGTGTAACCGAGTACCATCTGCTTTGGTCAGGAAGTACAAATATCAGAATATCATGAGCCAAGCAGCCATGTGGCATTTTGGAGTTTAACTGTTAATGATGAAAAAAAACTATGATTTCCTGCCCTGTTTCACAACCCTGAGGTTGGGGATGTTTTTGTCGTTCTGTCCATTTCCCCCACCCAGAGCAGGGCTGATGCTGGCGGGGGGAAAGCAGACATACACATTCGTAGTGGTGTCAGAGCATTTCCTGAAAAGAAAAATTCTCCTTTTAGGGCAACTCCTAGTTTTCTTTGGATAGTCAGGACAATAAACACTACAGAAGGCCCGTCTTTTGTCACTAGATATATTGGAAACACAGAAACTCCCTGTCAACACATACTTCATTTGATGTAGCCCTTATGTGCAATGCCAAAGTATAGAGAATATTCCCTGACACAGGTTCTCCAATAGAATAGTATTTCAGCACAAACTAATATTACATTACACTGAGCTCTGCAACCTTCCAAGGGACAATTTAACAGTTGCCTTCCCTTCCTCTTCACGAACACAACGGAGCTCAAAGCACTGCTGTGCTTCTGCTGCAGCAGCCCAGCTCCCGGCACTTCCCAGGCTGGGACACACACCTTAACTATCCCTGCAGCCCAGGCTGCCCGCAAGGAAGATCTGTTCTTGCACTGGCCACCATCCAACATCCACCCAGTGTGCCGGGAAAGACCTTGCAGATGGCGCCCTCTTTGCACAGCCAGGAAAAACTGCATAAGAAACCTCGAAATTTTCATTATAGATGCAAGTGAGAGATGGTAGAATTAAACTTGGCTAGGGATGTTAAAGATAACAGGAAGGGATTCTATAGGTACATTGCAAATAAAAGAGAGACTAGGGACAACATGGGCCCCCTCTGGAAGCTATCAGGAGCACTGGCTACCCTGGATTTGGACAAGGCTGAGGTTCTTAATGACTTTTTGCCTCAGTCTTCACCAGCAAATGCTCTGACCACACCACCCAAGTATTGGAAGGCAGACGCAGGGAATGTGAGAATGAAGACCTTGGGCCCACTGTAGGACAGGATCTCGTTCGAGACCATCTTAAGAACCCAAATGTACACAAGTCCATGAGACCTGGTGAAATCCATCCGTGGGTCCTGAAGGAGCTGGCAAATTAAGTTGTTAACCCCCATTTTCAAGAAGGGGAAAATGGATGAACCAGGGAACTACAGAGTAGTCAGTTTCACCTCTGCGCCTGGCAAAATCTTGGAGCAGATTCTAAGGCACATGAAAAACAACGAGGTGGTTGGTGACAGCCAGCATGGCTTCATGAAGGGGAAATCCTGCCTGACCAATCTGGTGGCCTTCTATGATGGGGCTACAGAACTGGTGGACAGGGGTAGAGCCGTCATCTGATGTCATCTACCTGGACTTGTGCAAAGTGTTTGACACTGTCCCAGCTGACATCCTTGTCTCTAAATTGGAGAGAAATCAATTTGATAGGTGGACCACTCAGTGGATAAAGAACTGGCTGGATGGCCACACACAAAGAGTTTTGATCAATGACTCAATGTCCAGCTGGAGACCAGTAACGAGTGGTGTCCCTCAGGGATCGGTGTTGGGACCAGTCTTGTTCAATATCTTTGTCACTAACATAGATTGAGTGCGCCCTCAGCAAGTTTGCCAATGATGTCAAGCTGGATGGTTTGTTTGATACACTGGAAGGAAGGAATGACATCCAGAGGGACCTTGACACACCTGTGAGGTGGGCTGATGCCAACCTGATGAAGTTTAACCATGACAAGTCCTACACTTTGGTCAGAGCAGTTCCAGGTGCAGCTACACGATTGGCAGAGAAGAGATTCAGAGCAGCCCTGTGGAGAAGGATTTCAGGGTGTTGGTCGATGGAAAAATGAACATGAGCCGGCAGTGTGTGCTCACAGCCCAGAAAGCCAACCGCAACCTTGGCTGCATCAAAAGGAGTGTGACCAGCAGGTCATTCTGATTCTGCCCCTCTACTCTGCTCTCATGAGACCTCACTTGGAGTATTGTGTGCAGTTCTGGTGTCCTCAGCATAAAAAGGACATGGAACTGTTGGAACAAGTC
>JAOEHX010059331.1:0-13950 GCA_025448015.1 Bolborhynchus lineola
CAAAGTTAACCAGTATCATATTAATTATAGCAATATGAATTGATAAAACCCAAAATTAGCATCCCATTTTCTTTTTAGTAGTGATCTTAAGAAAGCATCTCATGAAGAATCATTCCACGCAAGATTGTCATTATATTATCTAAATAAAGCAGTCTGTCTCAAACCTATCTATCTGCCACCCTATCTAATAAAAAAAAAAAAAAAATCAGTATATGACTGAAGGACATATCCAGTGCAAGATGGGAAGAACTTTTTTTGATTCAGGTATTTTAGGCAAAATATAATGATTCCAACTATTTCTAAGTGTTACCTGATGTTAAATATATACATGGACATCTCTGAATCAGTTTTGAGCTCTACTTCTCTCCAGTGTTCTTGCACAGCGCATAAAGGAGCCACTAGCCCTAACATTTCCAGTTCTTAAATGCCTTAACATTTATTATTGCAACAAACTGATACTTCTCAGCAAAATTGGACAACTTCATTGACTCGGAGATCACTAAAGTTTATCTTACTGCTTTAGACTGTTTAATTGACTAACCCTGCAAAAATCCCTTTTCTAAAAATGGACGGGGGAAAAAAAAACTAAACCAGTGGGAAAAGATTTCCTTTTTCTGGAAATATATTAGTCATATTTTGTTTCTTTTGTTTGAATGTTTTATAAGTTCAATTAATCCCTGTAAAAACTGAATAGACCTTCTTCCTTTAAGACCATCATATCTTTGAACAGTCCGAAAAACATTGCCTTAAGATATGATAAACTCCTAACAAGTGTGTTCCTCTTTTAGATTCAGTTTATACTTCGAGATATTTTTTTTTTACTTAACCCATGGCAACCACTAGTAGCAATATTTTTTAAACTTTTTTTTTTATTTTTTTGAACAAACAGACACACTTTAACTTTCTAAATGAAAAATGAGAAATTTTATTCTGTGTTCATTAGCTTACTCCCAAACCACTGCAGGATACTCTTCAGGAAATGCAGAAAAGAGAACTTTGGCATAAGACTAGACACATTCTTTTTTCTCAATAAGAAATAGAAGTGCTCTAGACAGCAATAAGGTTTTCCTTAAATAAACTTCCAGTTATAAAAAATTTCTCCTGTATTCCTTTTAAAAAAGCAAATTTGCTCTTTATTTGAATAAATTAGATTTATTTTGATGACTTCAAATTTTTTCAGTAGTCCAGATAAAGTTAAAAACACTAATCAGTTAATGATGTTTATAGCTCAAGTATTTTTTTTACAAATTTAATTTTGCTGCCAGTGTTGTCATAAGTGCAGCTTTCATTGCAAATACACATAGCTTGGATTGCAAATAAACTCAGAAAATGAATTGTATTTGCAATATATAAAACCTCAGCAACAAAAATATCATCACATGTAACCGGTGTCTTCCCAAACAATATTCTGATGATCTTCAGAAAAAAAAAAGCTTTGACCCTACACTTAAGTATGTGCTTAATCTGATTTTTGATCCATCAGGGAAAACAGAGCATCACTTAATTAGGAACTGGCCTGGTACAAATACTTCTACCTGAAAATCTTTTATTATTCAACAAGCTTACAAAGCTATCAAAATCAAGAAACATCAGCTTTAAGAGATTATATTGTTCATCACTAAAAATATAATCTCCTTTGCCTGAAAGCAGCAATTTAGGGCTTCATTTACCCCCATTTCTCATCTCTGTATTTTCCATTTCTACTTCCTTGATTCCTACTTCATTTCTTCCACACCACCAACCAGATCCTCATGCTCCTCAAGGTTCTTGCCTACATTTCCACTTTGGTTAATAGTATAACCTATGTGAGTGTGAAGGTTAGATGCTGGAAGCTGGTGAGCACCCTGACACATTTCAGGAGGGAAAATTTCTTTAAACTCCCTCTGGTCTGCTCTTGTGTATTTGAGCATTTGATGTGTGTTCCTGGAGCACATAATCGCATTCAGTTTCATACATACAGACGTGAACACAAATATACATATATAAGTATATATAGTACAAGGTACAGCTTCTGTTAGAGGTAATGTTGAGTAAAAGGTTGTGTTAATAGCTTTTAGACTCACCTTTTGTCTTTACAAAGACTGCTCCATTTTTCAGTGCTCAATTCCTTTCATCTTTTATGCTGCAGTTTCTTTCAGTGACTGTTAATACACTTTTTCTACCCATATACAACCTAACAAAGGTTATGTGTTCTAGAGTCTCCTAGATTGACATTTTCCAAGAAATTTTTGTTTATAAACACTAAGGTATTAAAAATTTTTGTTGTATTAAAAAAATTATTATTAAATATTATTAAAAATTTTGTTGTATTAAAAATTTTTGTTTATAAACACTAAGGTATTAAAAATAGCTTTTTTTCCTGAAACAAAGTTGGATGTTCCTGAAAATCTTTCTATGAAGCACTTTTCATAATAGCTACATTAAAATGGTGAAAATTCTGATTAAGACTTTGAGTAAAGCAAACAAATGTTATCTATAACTTTCCAAACTAATACAAGGGCATTCAGGAAGAATGTGGCAACTATGAAGTACTTGTTGCATTTCATAGCTCTGAGAGCAGTGGGAGACTTATGATAGAATTCCTTACAGGTAGATCATGTATGCGTCAGCAGTCTGTTGATATCAGCAATCCAACACCTTTTGAAAAGCATAAACTTGACCTCAGATGGAATATATCATAGTGCAACTAACATTTGAATGTAAGTGTACAATATCTCCATGGAGAAAAATACTTGGAAAGATTTACACTCAAGAAGACTTCAGAGGCTTCCCTAGATCCTGAAAATGAATAAGCAGAAGAGAAAGCTCTAACTTACAGCACTGTTTCCTCAGGAGATTTTTTAGCAAAAAGTTGCTCAATCTGCCAAGCTTGCCTGTCCAGTGAGACTTATTTTATGAATGTGTTAATATATAGCATGTAACAATTATGTTTCGCTGGATTTTCTCTCAATAGAAAGCTTACAATGAAATTGTAAAACTCTCTAAAGAGAGTTTCTTCTCTCTCTTCTTTATTTGCTACTACTAAATTATTTATTTTCCTGTATCTTTTCTGCCATAAGGAAAACAGATGATTCCATGGGAATTTTGGTAGCTATAAGAGCAGGTTCGGGGTTTTAGTTTATAACCTTTCCACTCTTAAAAGGAAACTCTTTGTCCTTGATGCATTTATGGACGTAGCTTGTTGCTTGGAATTTTCAGTTATCTTTGCAGTTTGACCACTTTTATGGGAATTACTCTAGGGCAGTAGCATGCTCTCAAGTGATTAAAATTTGCCACTCTGCTCTTGTTTCAGTTGTGCCTTGGCTTAACCCCAGCTGGCAACTAAGTACCATGCATACCTTCACTCCCTTCCCCCTTTCCTTACCCTCCAGTATTATGGAGAGGAGAATCAAAAAAAAAAAATTGCAAGACCTGTGGATTGAGATGAGAAAAGTTTAATAATTGTAGTAAGGTAAAATAATAGTAACAATAAGAATTACTATTGTCATCATCATCATCATTATCATTATTAGTATTACTACAGTCAGGAAAAGGAGAAAGAAAGACAAGTGATACACAGTACAATTGCTCACCACCCACTGACCAATGCCCCGCCCATCCCCAAGCAGTGGTCAGTGACTCCCAGAGAACTCCCCCCAGTTTATATACTAAGCAGGATATTCTATGGTATGGAATACCCCTTTGGCTAGTTTAGGTCAGCTGTCCTGGCTGTGCTCCCTCCTGGCTTCTTGTGCCCCTGGTTACTGACAACGCATGAGAGACTGAAGAGTCCTTGATCAGGGTAAGCGCTACCATTTAGCAAGAATGAAAACACTGGTGTGTTACCGGCACTATTCTCGGGCTGAAGACAAAACACTGTAGCAGCCACTGGGAAGAAAATTAATACTATCCCAGCTAAAACCAGGACAAGTTGTTTTAACTGCAAGAATTAAATTCTGCTTCAAAATTTGCAAGTATGCAAGCAGTCAAAAAAATGCGTGCACAAGGATTGTAATCTCCTAAATATACAACAGTATGATCAAAATTTTAATCATGACTGATCTCTACTCAAAGCTGACTGAATATGATCCAGACCTGTCTAATTATGTCTTTGTGATCTCTGATCTATTATTCTTTCGTTTTAGCTAGAGCACACACTGAAATTCTCCTTCAAAAGCAGTTTGGCTTCTAGCTACCGTTTTCATTTATGTATTTATTATGCTATCTGTTTATTTGCTTGGTCACTTGTTATAATCTAAATCATAAATATTCCCAGAATTGCCAGAAGTTAAACTGATTTAAATTAATTAGAAAAGTAAATTTCCAAATACTTAAATTGCTTGTTCCTATCTAAATATTCTACACCTACAAACTTCTCAATTCACTAAATGCTGCAAAATACTAAAAAGTAACTGATTTTCCCACACTGTTGTCACTGAGCATTGTCTTTCTTATTATTTTCACCACAATAACTTTCAGAGTCCACAATCACCTGTTACTTGAACAATGATATTTTAGTTAATATTTTTTATACTTTTTTCTTAAGAGTTGATCCATTTTATACTCTTAAATTCAGGAAAGGAATAGTTTTTCCTACTGACATATGTTGTACATTGAAGATTTTCAAGTATGTCATAACCTGCTTTTCATCATCTGCCATGAAAAAAAAAAAAGTTTAAATTCTACAGTTTCAGAAAGAACTGAATGTTCAGTACCTATTTAAAGAACCTGGTTTGAACACTGCTCTCTGATTTCATTCTGAATACCTTTGATCATAAGCTTCCTACACTTTTCCTTCAAAAAGGTCAAACTGACTGCTTCAACAGTCCCAAACATTACACAGCTATTATATTTCTATTCTGTGTGACAGCTATTACTTCTCAGGATTGAGTAGGGCTGTCATACTTTATAATTCTGATATTTGTTAAATATTTTATACTTCTGCTTTTGCAAAATAATTGTTTCATCAGCCATGTATTTAACCAGCATCTGTGCTCACATTTCTTCAAAGGTTTCTGAGAAGATTGTCAGTAGAGAAATGTATTCCATTGCTGCCCATCTCCAAAATCAGAATACTTTTCTGCTTTTGTCTTGCAAAAAATGTCTCCTTAAGTCAATACATTTGTTCCTGTCATGACTTACCATCCAATTTAAAAATATAAGCAAGAATGAGTTTGAGTAGATCTAAGGCAGAATTTTTCTGTTGTACGTCTGTGAAGAGCCTACACAACAGTCAGGTCCTCAGTGTACGTCTGTTATTCATGAGGTTTTGAAGAACATTGCATTTTTTTCATTTCAGAAGTTAAGCAGGCTAATAAGAGACTTCAGTGACAGCATTATGAATCATAGTAATGTTATGGCAAAGGACTACTCAAGGTTATTTCACTTTTTGTTCACAAAAATGAGGATGAGAATAGCATCTGTTCTTATAGGGGCAATGATACGGTCTGAGTAATACAGAATTCCTCAAAATCATTTATAATAGGAATTCTTATTCCACATGAACCTCTTCTTGCATGCTCCAAACCTGTTTCTATTCATCCGGCTGGTCAAGATGTTTTGCTACACCATCTTGGAACTTGTCATTTCAGATCATGACTTGTTATTTAAAATTTTGCATACACAAATTACAAATAGCATACTATAAAACCTTTAAATTGTTGATAACATAGTCTAGTAATCTACATAGATGTTAAGGTGCTGATTCTCAGTTCCTCGTTTTGTTTTTTTGTTTGTTTCTCACTCCATTCTACTCTGACCATATGTTACAGAATGTGCTTTTGAGAGCTCATTACTCACAAACATGTTCTATGTGACCATACTAGAAAACATCTCTTTTTTAAGAGCATAGCTGTGTATTTTCATAATTCTGAAATTGAGTTGTTTTTAATTCCATATCTAAAAAATGGCTATGTTTAACCTTAAATTTCTTTTTACACCCCATGAGAATTCTGTGAGAATGAACTTTGTAATCAACTTTAACTTTAGTGAGAAAACAGTACCTGTCTTTAAGCTTTTAGAAGTATTATCACCAGTAAAAACTGAAAATCATGAGCTCCATTTTTTTTCTTAAAGTGTATATGGAATGTGACATCACCGATAATGAAACATCATCAATGAAAATCTTTTCTGATTTACATTATTCTAAAATTCAAGGTATAGGAATCTATTCTCAATTAATGGTGTATCAATTACCTATCAGAATTCCATGTTTTGTGTATTTTCATCTCTATCGTTTCAACAGTTTTGAAAGAGTGGAGAGCTGTGAGCCAGCAATGCTTCAGAAGCTTAATTTTCTTTTTATTTTTTTAAACAAATATATCAATCCATCCTTCAAAATATATATATAGAGGATTGAAAACTGATTAAAACAAGCAATATGGAATTTATACCACCTAATTCTTCTTATTTGACAGATTGTTTCTCTCTTTGATAGCCAAAAATAATGCTATGAAGAGTGGGATCAGTAAGGTTTACAGTAAATAGATTTTGAAAAAGCTATGAAAAACCTATACACAAATCAGAGCTCTTTAAAGAAAAATTAGCTGACAAAATTAAAGTGGATATATTATTCAGTACTGAAAAGCGGATCCTGTTTTAATTTGGTTTGCTTTGTTTTTCAGTTTAGCTACTTATTTAAAGTTTAACATATTGGCTAACTTAGAATGGGAAAGAAAATGTGTATCTAACATCAGCAAAGCTAAAAGGATGTTTTGGCATCATATGTAAATGCTGAATTCTGAGAAAAGCAATTAGATTTTGTTGGTACCAGAACGAAAACCATTCCTTGCTTATATACACTGAGTAACTTTGCATCTGTGCTTGAGGTTGAATGCGCACATAACCTCTAAGGTGCAAACACTGAATAGTCTTTTCCTGTGGTTTTGGAATCTGTAATGATGCAGTACTATGCAGAATTTCTGGTGCTTGATGTGTTTTGGCATAATGCTTTTAGCCTCTATTTCTGTGAATATGGTAAAAATGGTTATTCTGTCTACTTCAGCAATACTTTTGTGATCTCATAAAACTTAATATATTCTCAAATTTTTCTCTTTCTGTCAAAATTCACCATGTTCAAAACTGATTAGAAAAAAATAATATGTAAGTATTTTTTCTTATAAAAACACCTGAAAATAAAAGTAGCAGCGAATGAAGAAGAACAGAGGGGTAGGACGAATGGGGAAAGAGAGAGATGTTATTGCAGCCTTTTGGCATTATAAAGAAGCAGCATGGATTGATTGGCTAAGTTACCTTTCATCTGTTAAAATTTAAAGAAAATTTTGTCATCATTTCATTATCTTCTTTCAGTTACTTCTTTTCTGGACATTTTGGAGCCTTCAACACATAAGGATGAAAGTGCCTTGAATTAAATTATCAGCTTGTGTTTGGATGTGATATAGTATTTTAAAAGCATCCTTATTTTGCAATAATATAGAAATAGTATCTCCTGTTGTTCAAGAAAATGTCTCTTCCATATTCATGGAATAGCTGATCAAAATACAGTCACTATCCCATAAAATATTTTAAGCATTTTTGAAACACTGCCTGGTGAGGGAAAAAACCCAACTGAACAAAAAAATAACCCCTGACATTAAAAGTGTACGTTATTTTTTTCAGGAAAGTTTACATGTCAATCATATATTTTTTATGACAACTTATGATCATTTATATTCTGCTATGAGTTAAAACATGGATTATGGTTTACCATTAAATATAAAACAAAAGTTTTTTTATCTGCCAGTAATGGTTGCTGTAAGTAATTTATAGTTAAATTGGCAACTAGAATGAAGACAAAACAATGGTTTAGAAGCAAAGGCTTCTTAAGGGAAGGAAAATATTTTATTCTGTCAAGCTGTAGTTTCAGGATTATTTCATCCAGAATGACATATTGCTGTGTTTCAATACCAGTGTATTGGAATTTTTTATCAGAATACAGCAAAATAACCTTGGTAGCATTTTGGGACCTTTTTTTCTTTTTTTTTTTTTTTTTTCTTTTTTTTTTTTTTTTTTTTTCCCCCATTTCTGTTGCTATTATGCCTTGGTTTTGGCTGGGCTAGAGTTAATTTTCTTCATAGTAGCAAGTATGGGTCTATGTTTTGAATTTGTGCTGGAAACAGTGTTGATAATACACTGATGTTTTAGTTATTGCTGAATAGTGATGAAAAACGTAGACCTTTCCTGTTTCTCACATTACCCCACCAGCAAGTTGGCACCTGGAAGGGGAGAAAGATGGAACAGCTGACCCCAACTCACCAAACAGGTGTCCCATATCATATGTCATCATGCTCAGCATTAAAATCTGCTGGAAAAGGGAGGAAGGGAGCAAATGTTCAGACCTATGGCATTTGTCTTCCCAAGGAACCATTACTTGTGATGGAGCCCTGCTTTTCTAGGGATGACTAAGCATCTGCCTGCCAAAGAGAATGGATATTTTGATTGCTTGGGCACTCAGCTATTGATTTACCTACTAAACTGTCTTTACCTCCACCCAAAAGTTTTCAGTTTTCCCCTTCTGGTTCTCTCCCCCATGCCACTGTGGGAAAGTGAGTGAGTGGCTGTAAGATGCTGAGCTGCCTACCATGGCTAAACCACAGCAAGCTACGAAGACTACAGAGTTAGAAAACCAGAATTTAGTAGGTGGCCTAAAAACTCAAGGAAAATTGTACTTTCCCTGCTCCAAGTGAATAGTGACATTGGACACTTGTTACATCAAAATTTTCATCCTCCAGTACTCCGAAAATATTTTGACCTTTGTTACTGTGATAGAT
Organism: Bolborhynchus lineola; assembly: GCA_025448015.1. Lineage (NCBI taxonomy): Eukaryota > Metazoa > Chordata > Aves > Psittaciformes > Psittacidae > Bolborhynchus > Bolborhynchus lineola. The sequence continues at coordinate 8,748 of JAOEHX010059331.1, forward strand.
AGCACATTACTCACTGCAGTTCCAACCTTAAAATTGTCTTCAGTATTTACCATCATCATAGCAGAAAAAGTAAGGTTGTTTATATGACATTGTATAAATTATTATATTTGAATTGTATGCATCTTTGGGAAATGGTGTTTATACAAAGATGTTGGATAGATTAATAAATCCTCATGTGTTTGAACTGTTTGGGTTGATGGTCAATGTACCAGAGTTTGTAAACCAGCTAAAGTTAATGGCAAAAAAGACCTACATAGTCACCTAGCACAATCGGTTCTTTAATTGAGATGAGCTCTGTATAGCCTCTTTTCAGTGAAGGTCAAATGATGGTCATGGCATTTCTGTTGGGTGGCTTTTTCACAGTCTAATCAATTTAATCATTCAGAATCTGTGTATGAATAACCCAATGACAAGCTTCCCTTCCTCTTTCCTCCTCCTCACCTTGTTTTATCATACTCCTAGTTAGAAATCACAATACTTTTGGTTTGAATAATGATTAAATATTTTGTATAATAATTTTAATGGTTCACTTTGTTGCTTCTAAGCATATAGTTTTTAGAATGTCAGCCAAAAAAAAAACCCTCAAAAAACCCTCTTTTTTTCTATTTCAGTGTTAGATAAAATCTTTTTTTCAAATATAAAACTTCTCCCAGAATAGAATAACTTTGAGCAATTAAGAAAAATACACTTTGGCTAATGCTCAGCCATTAGTTTGGCTTCCACAATAACTGAAGCACTTACAAGATGATTTGTAACTTGTTTTCCTTGCCTTAATGCAAAAGTAAATACCTCCTTGGTTCCGTACTGTTTATGTCTTTTTAAATTTCCACAGACATGCTTTCCTGAAAATATTAACAACTGGAGGTGTCTCATTACCTTTCAGAAGTTCTTGAAAAGATGAATTTAGAAAATAGGTTTGGTGATCTTATCACCTGTAATCAATTCTCACTATTTTACTAAGGTCACTTTCTTTATTGACATTTTTAAAGAAGATTATTCAAATCATTTTGAGAGAGAAGGTTATAAAGATTTTCAAAATATATCTTAAAACTAATATATTTTAAGTAGGCCCTTTCACAAAGTTCAAAATATGCCTCCAGTGAGAAATGGGTTAGTGAAATTAAATTATTTGTTTTGTTTATCCAAAATGCAAGGAAAAAAAGCAACCAAATAAACCAAACTGATAGACAGAAATAAATGGAATGGTAACATCAAAAAATTTTGAATTTTCTCATTTTAAACTGTGTTTTAGCCAAATGTAATGCTGTGTGTCCTGTGCATATTTGTCAATTATTTTTGCTTTCAAATCTTAGCAAGGCTTTTGTTAGAAAATTTCATGGACCTCTGTTTTTCATTTCATATTATTTTGATCTTACTGCCTCAGTATCATTATGGTTTGGTTTTTTTTTAATCATCATATAGCTAGGGAGGAAAATACAGGATCATATAATGATGCTAAAATCTGATAATGCCATATGATCTAAAAATTTATTCATAATCTCCAGTCTGTCTGTTTCCAACCCATCACTATAAGCAAGCTATGCAGAAGAACAGAGTTGGAAATTCAAGAGTTTAGCTATTCAGCTAGCTGAGATAATAACTGTTGAAATTTTGATCTTAGAGTTTGATAAAATTTTTTTGTCACACCGAAATTTGTAGTGAACAAATTCAATTTCCTGGTAACTATATCAGTAATGAAAACCAAAACAAACCAACCAACCAACCAAACAAACAAAAAAACCCCAAGCAACAAATTGAAGCATTTTACATCCCAGAAATGTAACACTTTTGTAGCTTCAAGTATCTAGAACTCTTTTTAATTTTTCTTTACTATAGTAGTCTTCTATTGCAGTATAAGTAGAAGCAAATGTTGAGACAAAGAAGATTCATATTTAAAATCCAGAATTCTATCTGATCTGGTATTGAAAAAGAAAAATGTATTAAGACATGTTACATTTAATACTACTTCAGATATCTTGAAACTTTCTACTTGTTTTGTTGTGCTCTTTCCTATCTTGTAAAGATATAATTTGGTTTAAATTCATCAGTGCAAAATTTAACAATCTAACAATTAAAATTAAGCTGGTAAACGTTCCATGAAATCTCAAAGTGCCTGTTATAGAAGACTATCAAAACATTTCATACAAATTCATAATAAAAGAAAAGATTAGTGGTCATTTTTTATGATCTTGAGAAAACTTAATGAACCAAGATGCATTTTGTATATCTGGTTTTGAATTATTAATGACATTAGTCAAATGAAGAGACAGCTAAGATTATAATTTTGACTGACTTCAAAATTAAAATTTAGTATAGATACGTTTAAATCAAAATCTAACATATATACAGACTCAGTGATTCTCCATTAAATATGAAACTGGATACTAATAGGGCTCTTACACCATGTCTTTCAAAAACTTGGCTCCAGTGATGTATTGGTTTCCTTCATGGAAGTTATTTGTGAGTACCATGAATGAAAAGCCACAGATCACATAGTTATTGTTAGACTTTATGGTCACTGTCTAAAGCCAGAATTTAAGAAGTATCTCTCCTCTTTATTCTACTTACATTTCTATATGGTCTTATAAGATGATTCTTTGTTCTGCAGGTTGTAATTCTGTTTCTGTACAACATACAGAGATAGATAAACACCAGGGTAAGATACATCAGGTTAAAGCCATATTTGATGAGATCCAGAAACTCCACTCCCCAAGGGTCTCATCCAAAAATCTTGCTTTGAGAAGAAAAGAGAATTTGCTCAGGAATCTGTGTCATCAAAAAGATTGTATGAACTCTGGAGATGTAAATATTACTAAAGCATTGCTATCACAGGCAACGGGAATGTTAATTTTTATCAAGGTAGACAATACCCAAAAGTGATTCTGGTTATATCTTTTGAATTAAAAAATTCATATAATAAAATTTCATAAAATAACAGGAAATTCAGTATTCTAGGCTTTACTCAGGGCTGTTTACACATTTTACATAAAATATCATTGAATAAAAGTTGAATTAATTTTGGAAATAGGATACTATGTTTAAAATGCACTACTGAAGACGTTAGATTAGAATAGAGAAATGTAAAATGGAGATAAACATGACCATACTACTGCTAGGAGCATAACCTATAATATCTTGATTACACTTCTGCATTTCTGTATAAGCTATTGCAATAATTTAATCATAGTTCTTTCAGGGAAGTTTCCACAGTATCAGATTCCTTTGATCTCTTACCCTTTTTCCCTTTTTTCCCATGTGGAGAAGCTATATGTATAGTTTAGTGTTGTAATGTTGCTGAGTTTGTTTTTCTTAATTTTTTTTCATACTTCTAAGTGTTTTATAGAAGTAAAGGCAAAGAAATGCAGTATGCCTTCAAAAAGAAGGAGTTTCACCAAGACTACTAGTTCATTTAAGAAATGGATCTGTCACTGAAAAGATTTAAGTTTCCATTTACAAAAGTGATTTTTTTTTCCCCCCTGGTGATTGGTCTGGGCCAATCCCAGATCTTAATCCTAGTCTCCTCTCCTCTGCTCTCCTCTGCTCTCCTCTCTTTTTCTGTTTGTGATTTTTCTGTGGAGGTTGATTCGGTTTATTTTCCTTTGTAAAAATACCAGGGCTTTTGCAAAGGTACTCAGGTGCTGGATATAGCAGCATAGATAATTACAGGATCAACACTCAGATGCAGCTTGCATCTGGCCCAGAATTAAAATGTGTCCCAAGAGTGTATCCTTGAATCAAGACATGGAGCATAACCATTGGGAGGATATCATAACCTGGGTGTTTGCATAAGTGGTGCCAACACGAACATTTATCTACCCAGTTCTTTAATTAGCATTGAGCATGCGCATCCACTTTTGTCCTTATATTTTGCATTATATGAGGTCATAGCGTGAAAGGAAAAGTGTGGTCATGCTCTGCAGAGCAGAGCTGGGAGCACAGTCAGCAGAGTTATGACTAACTATTACTGTATTCAAATGTTTTTTCAAACTTAGCACTCAGAATCTGCTGGGAGAACAGAGTCTGAGGAATCATTTTGACACTAGCACTGTGCCAGGTAAGTACAACATAGACCTGAAAAATCTGGATAGTGCATGTATCCTTCTGCCATTTTCTCTCATTTTGTCTCTCTTTCTCTTAGGAATTTGATTTTGTTACTTTTATTATTATGTCAACTATGGCAACTGTGTTTGACTTATTTTTCATGTTTTGCACAAAAAAACAATTATTCATTTTTCTAGAGAAAATGTACCCAGTGCATAGATTTTTTTTTTACCTATTGGGCCTGGTTTATAAGAATTTTCTTTCTTTTTTTTTTTTTTTTTTTTTTTTTTTTTTGTTGTTGTTGGTTGGTTTTGACAGGCATATTAAGTAGGAGGCCTCAGACCAAAAATATATCCACACTGCTTCCATATATATTTGAATTAGTCATCACAGCTTCTTTGCATAGCTAATGGAAGGATATAGGCATTCCTAACACATGAATCTCTTTATGTTAATGTCTAAAATAGGTCAGATGAATCATGTCCTAAAAATATCTATCTATTCATTGTCTGTGAAGACTGGCTTGCATTGCTTGTTCAGATGTAGATGACTAAATTGAATTAGATGAGAGTTCTCCATAGAATCTTTGAAATAAAAAAAAAAAATTAAATAGCTGTAACTACCTGCTTCTACACCTACCTTTCACCTATGATCCCAGATAAAAATGTCAATTACCCAAAATTTAGGCTTGCAAATCTGAAGTCCCTTTCTCATATCATTGACTCATGCCAGGTGACATTTCACCTATCACCATTACCTGTTCTGAACTGGCAATCCAGAATAGAAATAAACTGACAGTAAAGACGAAGAAACAGGCTTTTAATACATAATTAAATATATACACAGTTTGCATATGAAAGTATTATAACATAAGTACTCTACTGTATGCTACAGCATTAAATACAGGGTACACCCAACCATTGCTTTTGGATCAATTTATTGAATTATGTTTTATGCAGGTAGAAAGATAGTTATATACAAAAATGGAGTAGCATGCATTCAAATAATGTTCCTAAAATTACTTATAATGAAAAATTGATATTTTTAAAGCATAAGTATATGCTTTCCCATTGCCATCCCAAATCTCACATAGAACTTTTTACTTTCAGCCTACAAATGTTTAGTGTATGCACGACTGAAAAGGAATAACTGAAATGCTCTG
>JAOEHX010059334.1:0-17314 GCA_025448015.1 Bolborhynchus lineola
AGGTCTCAAGAGAGCAGAGCAGAGGGGCAGGATCACCTCCCTCGACCTGCTGGTCATGCTCCTTTTGATCATATACCACTAAAGTCCTACTAAAGCTGCAGCTTTAACAATGACAATAGAAAAATTGGTCTACCTTGACCCACTCAGTACAGGAAAAAATATGGGAAATCTTTGCAACATAGCTCTCCCTCTGTGCTATGATTCATATGGCTATGAATCTCCCTATGCCTGCTTGGACGAGGCAGCTCTGTCAGCAAAGTCAGAATTAGTAGCAGTTGCAGGAAGAAGGGATAAATGTGCTTAGCTCAACCACAAGTCATTGGTAACATTCCTTTGGAGGAACATAAGAACCAGTCCATGACATCCAGTGCTCTGCTATCACAGGCAATATGATACCCATCATCAGTTTATTAAGCTGCATCTTAGAAATGTACGCACATAGTGGGGATAATTCCTTCCATTCCGGGAATCACTGGGTAAAGTTTCTAGACTGAGTTAAGAAAGGTCAGGTTAGATGATCATAGGGTGTCTGCTGGCTTCAATGTCTCAAAATCTCCGTAGGGATTTAGGAGGAGCCAACGCATTTTCACTTGTAAATTAGGATTTAAATAAAGATTTGTTAACGTGCTCCTATCTTTTTCTTTCTCTTCCCTCTGCATATCAGTTAATCAACATTAGTACAGAAATATGTCTCTTATTTCCTTTTCTTTCCTTTATATTGCCCTGATCCTCCTTTCTCCTTCTTCTGCCTTGCAGAGCTATAGCAGCAAAATACCAGCCACGCTAGGGAAATCAGCTCAATTCTGCTGCCCCTCTGCCTCCTTCCTCATTCTCCAATTCATACCTACCAAACTACTGAGCATGAAAAATGTCATTATGCAGCAAAAAGCAGAAAAGTATCATGTTTACTAGTACTTTCAAGAGCAGTTGGTACCACACCAGCAACCTACTACAGAGGCAGCATCCCCCCAGGGGAGGTACAGAAATCATGGCAAGGCTGTGCAGGGTTAGGGAGTGATGCTACCTTTTTTACAGTGCCTTCAAGGTGGAAATGCCTTGATGGTGCTTTGCTATTTCTCCTTTCTATTCAAAATGATGTCTGGCTATGGAGAATATCGATAAATTTTCTGTCACCTTCAACTGATGAAGAACTGGAAGGTTCACAAGCACCTTCAAGTACAGCCACTGAGGACTTAGAGAGCAAAAATGCATTAATTAATGTTGTGCAGTAGCAGTGTGCTGAAGGTTAAGAACGTAGGTCTGGGGACATAAACATGCAATACCGGTAAGGCTTATGCACTTCTAATTGAGAGGATACACCTTAAACTGTCTCTGCTGAAAATCAAGTGTCTTTAAAGGAGTGGGCTTTCACTGTTTTCTGAAATAAGCTAAACTCCTAGCTCATGCTCACATCCGGAAATAGCTGATACCAGTGACAGTATTGAGCAACTTGGCAAGAACTAATGGAAAAAAGCCAAAACCTTAAAGAATAACAACAATAATAATAATACAAGATTCTAATTAAATTGCTCTGCCATTGCTTAATAGTAATGCGTTGACCATAGGCTACTGTGAATTTGTGGAGCAACTGGTTGGTCTCATCTGATTTATTCAGCAGATTAGCTGCAGTCACTGTATGACTGAACACCAAGTTCTTCTTTGCTTGCCCTCAAGTTAAATTAGTATTGAGGTCAGCAGAGGTATACTGATCCAGGCCAAGTGAGAATCTGGCACAACAGTACCTAATACTACAGCTACATTTTCCATGATTTTTTTTTTTTCAACAGAGAGTGCAAGTTTCTAAGAGAAAATGCTACTTTCCATGAAAAGCTAATGATTCAGCATATTAGAGACAAGCAGACAGACAGAGACAGATAATACAGTTGAAAGAAGGTATGTCAGATTTGGTTGATGTATATTGGAATGTCTCTTTGTCCTACATCTCTCAATTTATGCTCAGCGTGAAACAGAGGTGATAAACTGACACGAGCTGTTTATCGTGAAAGCCAAGGAGAATCCAGTTCTTTCCTTGCTCTAGATTTTCAGGTGAATTCTCTAAGCATTAGGCTGCAGATCCAGCCTCCTTTTTCCTGCCCAGGGTAACCTTTTCCTTTTTTCCCTGCCCAGCTATATCCTGAACAGAAAGGACAAAGAGATAGTTTGTTCATCTTCCTTTTGTCCAAACCTGGTGTTAGGACAGCAGTTCTGATTCACCAGGACTAGTGTGGGAACTGAAGCCAGCTCTCCTGCATTTTTTTTTGTAATATATCCAAAGCCTATGCTTTGGCATACCAGGAACATCTCCTCCCTCCAGTTTCTTGAATGTAGTATTCCCTGCCACTAAATTTCACCAGTGTTAAAGATGTTAAACAAGGTAGGACTACTTGCCTTGGACCAAGTCCTCCAAAGGATTTGTTCAGAAGAACAGCAACACTCCAGATATTGGATTGGCAAAGACATGGCTTCTGTGTCGGCAAGGAAGATGTTTGTGGAAGCAAGAAGCACTGAAAAATGAATTTTAGTACTATAAATTTTCATGTGAATATCTGAAAGATTTGTCCCACTCAAGGGAAAGTTCTTCCTTGAAGGGGAGATAGTTTCATTATTATGCATGGTCATGTATAGGTCCTGTATATGGGGTGTAATTAAAAGTTGTGTTTCCCCCATGCTTTCACTTATGAGGCAAAAGGGAAAGCTGAACTTTTTGGTTTTCTCTGGGTGGTTGGAGGTGGAGAAACAGAGAATGATAAAACTACCCATGTTGGGTTTACCCCTCTTTTTCATGTCCAAGCCAGATCTATTCAAATTAGACCTGTGCAATCAGTGGAGAGAAATGTGCAGTCTTGGGAAGTAAGTCAGACAAACATAGAAAAACTGTTTTATCGTAGAATCATAGAATGTTTTGGATTGGAAGGGACCTTATGGACCAAACCCCCTACCATGGCCAGTGACACCTTCTACTCAAAGCCCCATCCAACCTGGCCTTGAACACTTTCAGAGGTGGGGCAGCCACAGCTTCTTGGAGTAACCTGTGCCAGTGCCTCACCACCCTCGCAGGGAAGAACTTCCTAATATCTAATCTAAACCTCCTTTCTGTTGGTTTAAAGCCATTCCCCCTGCTCTATTTCTATATGACCTCGTAAAAAGCCCCTCTCCAGGTTTTTTGTCAGCCCCTTTAAGTACTGGAAGAATTGTAAAGTCTCCCTGGAGGCTTCTCTTCTCCCACCTCTCTCAGCCTGCCTCCATAGCAGAGGTGCTCCACCCTTCTGATCATCTTTGTGGCCTCCTCTGGACTTGCTCCAACAGCTTCACATCCTTCTTATTTTGGGACCCCAGAGCTGGATGCAGGACAGCAGGGGGATCTCACCAGAGTGGAGTAGAGGGGGAGAATCCCCTCCCTTGTCCTGCTGGTCACACTGCTGGTGATGCAGCCCAGGACATGGTTGGTTTTCTGGGCTTTTTTTTTTAGGCTACAGTTTCTCTCTTCTGACTATTACACTGATGGAGGTTGACCAGCTCAGATTCAGATGTCTAACTTTTGGTCGTATAAAAATAGGGCAGATGAATGCCAGCCTGTATGCACGATATGTGCGTGGGGATTAGCAAAGTATTGCAATGTGCCATCTGCTTTTTGTATTTCTCCCTGGTGGCGGCTTTAATGAAGAATTTTCATCCCAGTCTTCAACATAATTTTGCAGCAAATAGGTGTAGCTATTGGCAGAAGGAAGGTATATGACGGACCACAGGGAAAACTTATTTCAGTTAAAATGTTATAACCTTATTAGTATTATTATTAAAAATGTTCTGCAAGTAGTTTTCAAGGTGTTTGGCTTCCTGAAATTTCAATTTATTGAGTTTTTGTAATCAAAATAATTTTAAGAAGTGAAATTAATCACTATGTTTATTTAAAAAGAAATGAAAAGGGGAATTTTCTGAAAATTTAGAAAAGAAGAAAAATAATCTATATGGAAGCCTGGGAACTGAAAACAATGGGGAAATGTCAGTATCACTTCAAGAATCATTTTTCAAACCTCCTTAGAACACAAACAAGATTTTGTTAAAAGTTTAACTAAATCACCTTTTGATTTCAGACTTCTCAAAACTTTCACCACTGCAGGTTTTCTGGAAACAGGACAATTCTGCAGGAGGGGCTGTTTTTATAGTATATTTGGACTTGGAGAATAGAAATTTCCAAATAATCTGAGCTCATGTGGATGGATTTCTCATGTGGATTCCTGACCCACCTTTCAATGTAACTAAGCCAAATTTTCATCTGGTCTACATCAGTGTCACAGGGGCACCTCCAACTTATACCCACTGAAGTCTTGACCGAAAATATTCACACTCTAATATGTAGATTAATCGTCTAGAGGTGCATTACTTGGCTACTGGTTTTTACGAAGGAGTACTGTGAATTTGAAAGTTGAACAAGAAGATATGTTACCTTGAGTTCCAAATTCTCTTTCTTTCCATTATCTCAGTGCATTGCCCAAGTGACCCTCTGATGGTAATACACATAAATACATCAGAGACATGCTCAGTCCATGATTAAATACCCTGATAATTTTGAGGCCCTCCAACATATAGTATTTCATGCTATCACAAACACTAATGGAGTCAACCAGTAGCCACAATCAATTACTCAGAGCGGCTGCACTCGTGTTCCTTCTCCAAAGTTTCTTGATTAGGTGCCAACTGCACTAAAGGCCTATCACTTTCCAAAGCAAGGAAAAAAAAAAAAAAAAAAGAAAGAAAAAAGAAAAATTTCCCACAGTGATATCTTCTAAAATAGATATAAACACACAGCCTGCATGACTAGCCATGAAAAAAGCTTAGTCCCTGACCAAACTTTTGTGTCCAGGGCTGCTAACAAATACTTAACCCTCTAACTCATTCTGCATCTCACTGACGGACGGAGAGAACGAACTTGGATAAGGCAACCAAGTGACTGGGAGCTACAACCAGTTCCAAGAACACACCGGGACCAGAAAGCTCTGGCTGGGTAGGATTTCAAGGTCTTGTTCACAAGGATCCACAATTAAAATTTCTTGTGCTAAAGTTTCATAGTGAAATAAAACCCCTGAGATTCCAATGCTTCCCCACTCACTCCCCCTTCCAAACACCGCTCACAATACAGCACGGTGGAAGGAACAGAAAACCTCCAGTATTTTGGCAATCAGTGCTGCCCTCTTTTACATATTTCAGTTCCTTCTTTTGGAAGAGCTGTAAATCTTTCTGCCTATTTTTTTCTCTTGTTCTGTCTTCAGCTAGCTTGGCTATATAATTGCAGTGTTCATGTTACTTGCATGCATAGGAAATGATTCTTAAAGGGAAGGGAAGGAAACTAAAATAAGACCTTTCTCTTCCTTTCTTTCCTCAGCTTTAGGTATGTACTGATATATACATTGAATATACTTGAATATGCATCAGAACGTAGCATGGCTTTTTCCCTTCTCTCTACCCTAGCTTCTTTTTTATTACATTTTGCTTCTGATCTTCAGCTATCATAGAGTGTTATCTGATATGCAGGAGCTGGTGAATCTAGATGCTATGAATTCAAGCATCACTCTCAGTTTAACAGCCTGTGCCTCCTTCAAAGATTACCAACACCCCAAGTAGAGTGGGCAGAAAGAATGCATTCGTCTCATTCTGTGCAGCTCATGGCTTGGATATGAGTGAGGTGGTTTCTGATGGAATCACTGAGGCCTGTCACTCTCCCTGTAGCCATCTTTGCTATCAGACAGAAAGGACATGGTGCTTGTCCTTTATTCAAAACACACATTATAATTCCAGAAGCACTGGGAGCACTTGGGAAGCAACACCTGTACTAGAGCCATCAATACCTCACTACTCTGTTGGAGGAGGAACAAAATTATGGGACAGGAGTCCAAGCTGCAGATGGTTAAAGCCTGGCAATTCAAAAGGTCACCAAAGAGTGAAGATCAGTTTGCCAGACAGGGTAATCTTAGACCTTGTTCCTCATTTGTTAGCAAATTTGAGCTGTTGCTCTCCCTTCCTTGGAGCTCCACAGGTGACCTCTTCCAGGCAAACCCTGTGCAAGAAGTTTTGAGCAATCAAGCAATGCTTCTAAAGAGCTGTGGCTATTAATATTCAGAATCTGTAGGCAGAAAAAGTAAAATAAAAAACAACAACAAAGCAAACCCAAACAACTTAATATTTTAGGAATAAAATATTTTTCCTATAGAGTGAACAAATTTGAATCCTCTCAAAATATAATGGGATTTAGTGCTGATTTTGGCCTTGTCTTTGTGCTCGTATGTGACAGTTAGAGAGGAACTGTTGATCAAATTTCTTGTTTTGTTTCATTTAAATGTCAAAACCCAGAATATTTCCCCAAAAAAATGTTCCAGTCTCCATGAAATTTTCAATGGGAAACTTCTGCACTACAGGATGAAGTGGCCAAACAGAAGATGAGTCACGCCTCTTCCAATTTAGAGATGGGGTCAGAACAATCCCATGGGATGTGGCATAATGAATTTTAAGCCCCTCACTGGCATAGCTTGGACTCGTGTTCCCAAAAATTGCTTTCTGCACCCTCACAATAGCAAATGTCAGGCTATGGTAGTACAAGTGTTCCCTAAATGCTTATTAACCCGCTGTGATGATACAAAAATGTTTTGAGGAAGGTACAAGCAGTGTCCTCTTGTAAGCAGACAGTTTCACTCCCACATTAGACATCTGTGGGAAGCTCATTCCATAGCCTCATCCCTCTTTGGCAAGATCAGGAAGGTTTCTGGCCAGCTCAGTTACTAAGCAATGGATCTAAGGTGCTTGGATTTGGCCTTGGCCTTCATTTCTCTCTGATGTTCTCTCTGCTTCTCTTAGTAACTGTGTAATTAGGGAGCATAAGAGTGCCTACAGCTGCCAGTGTCTTTGGAGATGTGATAATTATTTTAAAGAAAATCATGACAACCCATAGCTGGAAACTTTGCCTTTGATGGAAAGAAAAATCATTGTACCTGTTTCACTGAGCATGTAAACATGTGCTTTGCTGATGCCCTTAAGGACCGTCCTAATTTTAACCTTGTTTACCTTTGAAACTTCTTTTTGACTTTTCTTGGAACATAAGCTTGTGGTGCAACATGGGAGAACATGCCAATGTGTTTTGTTGAATGAAACATGAAATAAATGGAATGAAAATGAAGCAAGAAGACAAGAGAAATCAGACAGCAGTGGGTAGGCCATGGGAAAACAACGCATTATCTGTGACAATCAGAGTTCCTGTACTGAGGAAATAAATGGGACCATGCTTCTGCCAAAAACCTGCTGAAAATCCCCATTCATCTACATGGTCTGATGAGCTTGAGAAACAGGTTCATTTTGAGCCTGTTTTCTGGAAGAGCTGAATAGGTATGCTGGATGCCAGCAATGCAGATAGGCAGTTGTCTCTTTCTCCTCCTTTTGAATCAAAAAGGCAATAGTACCTGTGTTTAATTGAGGGGTATGAAACATAATGATATTGAATATCTATAAGCTTTATGAAACCAGTCAGCTCAGGAGAGGAGAGAAGTTTCCTGTTTATATCTCCACTGAGGCAATGGATTCAACCTTCGGATTCAACCTGTTTTTAGAGACCAGAGAGCTCAAATGTGGTGGCAGAAGCATAAGCAGAAGACTTTTGAAGTCCCACACAGAACCAACCACCTTTTAGACTCAACATCAACTGACATGAAAAAATTGGTGGGATTCATCTCTCTTCTGCATCTGAGCTCGTTCTTTCAGGCTCTATTTAAAGTCACTGTTGCCAAAGGCATCTAGCACAAAATTTATCTCACCTTTCAGTAGAATTTTGCAGTAGGTTGAAAGAATCATACTCGAAAAAGAAATATGAAAGGAACTTAAGGCATAAATGATAGAATTTTAATTTGATGTGAGATACATTTTTTGTACTGAATAGTGTACCTTTTGCTCCTCTAATTTCATCTTTCACGTACTCCATCAAGGTTATCTGTATGTAGACAGAACTTCAAAATCAAAAGGAAGATCTGATGCTACCAATCTTACTCTTCATACCAGAAAAATCACCACTCATAGCAGAGCTTTACCTAATCTGGCTCCCTCTCACATCAGCCACATCTGCCACAGCTGGTGTTTTCCATCCTGCTTCCCTCTGGGTGCGGTTTATTCCCAGAAGAGGATAATCAAGACTTTCCAGCCTCCTTTCCCAGATTCCTTTCAGTTTATAATGGCTCAAAACTCTTTCCAGCTTTTTATCGGAGCTTTCTCTTGTTTACAGTCCAAGGTACCAGGTCTTTCATGCCATCCTAGCAAGGATTTAACTGCTCAAAACTCAAGGTGACCTTCTTGTAATCCCTCTCTCTCTTAACTCCCAGCAATCATTTGGGGGGAATTTACAAACATGCCTTTATATGACTGATGTCCAGTGCAAGGCGCTCTCACTACCCATGTGGGGGAAGAACAAGAGTGTGCAGATGCAGTGATCCCTTTGCTTAACTTTTAATTTTCTTTAATTCTTATAACTCCTTAGTAAACTGCTGATGAACCTTCTGGATGGTTCTGTAAAACGAAGTATGTTAAAAATTGTAATATTTTCAAAATCAAGCACATATATGCATACAGAAATTAGGTTGTAATGCTGCTTTGGGGGACACATCTGTCTGCTATAAACCTGTGCTTTTTGCAAGCATTTTTACTCATTTTACTCATTTGCTCATACACCCAGGGCTGGGTGAGGAAGCATGGCATTTGCAAATATTACAGTTCTGTGCAAAATAAAGTGACAAAGGATATCTGTTTATCTTCATTTCACATGAACTAGGCATTGTAAGGAAAAATATCTGCTCAGGATTTGTGGCTTGATTGGTTTTCAGCCCATGCAGCATAATGAGGAATCCTAGGCACTGTTCTTAAGTGAGTCTTAAGCTTCCTCAAGGACCCAAATTCAAACACTGAGCTCAAGGTTACAGAGAAACACTTATGTATGGTCACTATTGTGTGGTTTAGGGTACTTTCTGGAGGCTGACGAAAGCTAAGCTGCTGTGTAGGCATCTGTTATATTCCCAGCAGACCTGATTTCTTAATCACCTTCTTCAGTTATGTGACTCCAGGACTCCGTTGCTTTACCTGGGGAGGCAACTACAGTTGAGGCAGCTCTAACTGTGTTGCAAGCTCCTTAAAGAGTAACCTCGGTCCAAGACAGCAATCACATCTCTCTTCTAAGGTTATAGTCTTTGTATTGCTGGCATGGAGATCCTATTAGGAATGTAGCCAATTGTAGTATTACATGTTCTATTTGTCGAAGAAGAATTTTCTTTGCTTTCTCTTGTTTCTCTAGGAAGTAGCCACAAATGTCCAGTGTAAGGTTACTGGGCCCACACAGATTTTTTATCAGATTTTAGCTGCTATTCCTGGAATTACATATTGTTTTGTCTTTTTGAACTGAAATGACAGTGGCTCAGGTGTCAGTTTTCATATCAGGATCTGTTTTTTCCCTAGGGCTGCTTAAGGAATTCAAATTTTACCAAGATGCCAAAATTAGTAGTAGTCTTGGAGATTGGGGGATCAGGGTTTTTTTTTTCTTTGGTGACAGACATTTTTTTTATTATTTTTTTTTTTAAGTTCAAAGCTAAATAATAATTCTGGCCCTCTGGGAAAAAATAAAACAAAACAAAACAAAAAATAGAAAACAAAAAAACCCAAACTAGAATCTGCTACAACACTGCTGGAGGAAGAGATCGAGACAGACTGAAGACATTGGCAGTGCACGTGTCTGTGAGTTGTTTCATGGTGGAGCAAATCTATCTCAGCTATGTGGAATTGCCATTAATAATTTCCCCTTTGCTCCTCCATAACAAAGTGTGTGTGTGGGGACCCAGCTCACATTGGCTTTAGCAGCCAAGCTTCTTTGCAACTGCTAAAAGGAGAATAGGACATCACCCTATATTAGAAGGACTTCGACTCTCCTTTTGTGAGACTGATGCAGTTAACTCCCATCCCACATTTCCTCAAATGCAGGTCTGGATCTCCTGTCCTTGCAGAAGCACCCTGCTTGATTCTTTATTGTGATTCCAATATGCCAAATGCACCTTTTTGGCCTGACCTGTGATTCAGGTGTGTTTGCGTATAAGGCTAGGTTGGATGAGGCTTTGTGCAACTGGGTCTAGTGGAAGGTGTTCCTGCCTATGGCAGGGGTGTTGGAAAGTCAGGGAATTACATATCTAATTCTGTGATTCTACGTGAGCATAGAATACCAAACCTTCAGGCTTCCTCTGTTTTGCCTATATCTGTAAAGAACAACAAGTATGAGGTATTGGTCTAAATGTGTCTCACCCTTAAATATCAGGTCAAATGAAGATGTCAGTAATTCTACAACTGAAATGTCGAGATAGCCTGAGACATGGAATGGGACTCATCTTACCTAATCTTAGTCATTTAGCCATTAAACACAGAGTGTCAGCTAAGGTCTCAACTAGACTAGCTAAACACCTAAACTAAACTAAACTAAACTAAGCCACCTCATTAGAAATGTGGCAAAGCACCTTCTAGAATTGTTTGTCTGTATTGACAGAGAGAGATTATAGATGTCACAGTTCTGGGTAAATGCCTACTTTCAGATGACTGAGATGTATCCCACTTCGTTGATGCATCCCATCACATTTTTGTGCATTGTTTTTAGTATTTATCTTGGAAAAGAAGCTTACTGAAGAAGTGACTTGGTGTATGAATTAAATCTTATGATACAACTCAGGAATATTTCTGATGTGAACTTTTTGCTTTTGGCTTAGTTACTCTGCTTTCTATATTTTCACTAACAAATTACTCATTGTTTTTTAAGAGATTTTATGCTAAACATGATCAATTAGCCAAGAGGATGATGTTATATGTTTTGATAAGCAGCTGTCATTCTCAAATCAGGTATCATGTTTGCTTGGGACATATTGTCACATGAGTATGACTTGAGTTCACCCATTTAACTTTTGGCACAAAGCTGGCATGTCTTAATGACAATGCTGTTATCTTAGACTTTCCAAATAGAAGAAAGAGCTGGAAAAACACCTCTGACACAGGTGAGTGTTGCCCCTGCAGTGATTAAAGGGTAGATTAGAGCAGGACCAGGAAATGTCAATGCTCCTAATGGATAACCCTCATTTTAAAGTGGGATTAAACTGGTCCAGCAATCTGCAGTTTGGGAAATGTGTGTGAGCATAGGCAGAAGCAATGCCTTTTGGTTTAGGGAGCAATCTCACTGCTTTGAGCTAGGATGGACTCCGACTCTTTGAGCTGCCTTGGTTTGTTGATTGCTGGTTTCATTTTTTTTCTCTCTTTAACATTTTTACTTCTTTTTATTCCATCTCTTAAAGTGAATCTCAGCAAATCCAACAGCACCCCCACACACAAATGTCACCCTCACTATCCCCCCGATATGATTTAAATGCCTGCCACTGCTGCTGGTACGAGTGCCGTAAAAAGAACTGGCTCCTGTTCAAGCCCTTCTCCTCTCCAAATTTTTAGGGATTTGGAGCCCCTACATACAATTACTGAGTGTTCCTCAGGAAGAGAAAATAGCCAGCAGCTGTTCAGTGTCTGATCAATTATGAGTTGAGTTAGAGGAGTGAAAGTAAGGAAAGTTATTGGTTAGAAATCTGCGCACAATTAGGAAGCAATGCTAGGAATGGGTGCTTGGGAGATGTGGGGAGGATAGACACTCTGACAGTGTATGGTTAGGCTAACAGGTCTGCAATGGTCTACTCAGTGTGGAAACAAAATTGCCCCTAAGTTAATGTGAATATTTTCCTGAGGGTTTGGCAAGACGAAGGAGGAAGAGGAGTTAGTCCTACTCTGAGAATATGAATCCTTGAGAGGGAGTCTGGTAAGTGAATGTCTTGGAGTATATCTCCTTGCCCCAATCAAGCACTGCACTGACTTTGATGGCAGCTTAGACAGCCACTGCATGTAGCATGGGCTGTCTACATAATGTCTGCATAATTGTAGGCAACTTTCTCTGCAAGACAAATCCTGACTTAGGCATCCAATTTGGTTTCCCTACACACAGGTGTTGAGTGTCATCTGAGAAGCCCAAGACTACCTGGGAAAGCCACACAGAGTGGGCAAATATTGCAATGTACCTTAAAATATTTGTTCCTTAGAAGTGTTTGAAAGGGACTTTCATTTCCCTCAGACAGAAACTCAGAGACTAGAAGGTTTTCCAAACAGCAGTAGACTCCCACCTTCATAAATGAGTATAGCCCCAAATCTCTGTTGCATTTTGTATAAAGAAAATATTTTTCTGTAGTTAGTATCTTGTTTTAAATTTTACCTACAGTTAATGGACAGGATAGCAGGATGATGGATCCTTCACTTATTAGCACTACCCAGCATCATTTGTACCCTTGAATTCATAAGACATGATCTGTACAGTCTCTGCTTACACCGTGACTGAATGTGAGTTTGGATGATCACAGAATCAGAAAATGGTTTGGGTTGGAAGGGACCTTAAAGCTCATCCAGTTCCAACCCCCTTGCCATGGGCAGGGGCACCTTCCAATAGACCAGGTTGCTCAAAGCCCCATCCAACCTGGCCTTGAGCACTGCCAGGGATGGGGCAGCCACAGCTTCTTTGGGCGACCTGTGCCAGTGCCTCACCATCCTCACATTGAAGAGCTTCTTCCTTGTATGATGCTTATGTTTACCCAAGATCCAGGTGACACATCCTTCCCAGATAGTCTCCATTTGGGACACAAAGGGTGTTTGAGCATTGTCTAATGTAATGACTTGGAAATTTGGGATTAAGCTTCAGGAAGTGTTTGTTGATGACTAAATGAACCCTTAAGCCCATTGTTTACAGAGGAAATGGATCAAATTTGAAGATGTAGGACAAGCTTCAGTGGGTTCAGACTTAAACAGGAGAGATTCAGGTTCAATATAAGGTAGAAGTTCTTTACTGCGAGGGTACTGAGGCACTGGGACAGGTTGCCCAAGCAAGTTATGGGAGTTCCATCCCTGGAAGTGTTCAGGGCCAGGTTGGACAGGGCCCCTTACTCAACCTGGTCTAGTGGAAGGCATCTCTACCTGTTGCAGGGGTAGTGGAACTAGATGGTTTTTAAGGTCCTTTCCAACCCAAACCGTTCTATGATTCTATATCATGTTCAAAATTTTGACATGTGCTAGAACTTTTTCTGTACACTCTTGTCTACAAATCTCAGCAATTTCAGAGAAACTAAAGCTGTTTTCCTTCAAAGTCTGCTCAGCAATCTGTGGTGAAATGGGCATAGGAGTTTACATCTAGTTTCAGTGAATAAATTGAAAAAATTGATTTACAAAGTGCCTTAGGGCAAAAATGAAAATATTTTGAAAATCAGTCATTTGTGGGGAAAAGTCTTGGTAAAACCTGACAGTTGAAAATGTGTCAGCTTGTGGTTATGTGAACTGAGATCTTTATAGCTGGTAAATTTATATCCAGCATCCAGTAACATGATTCTATAGTCACTACAAGAAGCTGCATAAAGACTGAATCTGTCCTTTCTTCACACAGCAACAGAAGCATTTAGCTAGTTCTGTCCAACAGTGTCATTACCGTGGATACATTACTGTTTGTGTTGTGACATGTGGAATTTTACCTAAAGTCTCAGTTCCATTACAATTACATAAGATTATTTTTCTTCACTAAGATTGTTTATCTTCATTACATATAAAGTATTTTTGATCAGGAACACCTGAAACCATGACCAAAAAAACTTTTAATATTTAAGAAAAAGAGATTTACATTGACCTAAAATGGATTTAGCATTTCACTAACAACATTATTTTAGAATTTAGATGTATAGTCAACATAGCTCTCTGCATCACATATATATTCAGTAGAAAAAAATCAAGAAGTATTAATTTGAGCCTAAAATAGATGGGGTGAGCTCTGGACATCCCAGTCTTTCCATTGACTAGAGAATTACAGATGATCAGCTTTGTATATGCAACTAACTCTTAGACGCATAGAGGTAGGTATGAATCCAGCTTAATGTCAATGTAATTTCTTCACTGGCTCCTTAATGGTGGTGTTCACCTGTAAGATGACAGGTTAAATCTGCTGAAACAAATGTCTTCTTTAGCTACGTGACAGCTCAAACGTATTTTTCTCTGGAGCCATTGAAAGATGTTGACCTCAGGGCAATAAAACTGCATGTTCACAACACAGTGTTTTGTTTTTTGTTTGGTTTTTTTTTTTTTTGTTAGATTATAACTGCAATTTAATTAAAGTTTATTTCCAAGAACACTGATAGAGTCCTCCTTGTTCTGCCAAGTCAAATTCAAAGGTCATGTTCTTCATCTGGCTCCTTAGTGACACTGAGATTAAACCTACAATGTTCTAATCAGTCAGGTATACCCATGCACTGAAGGTGTTCCAGCTGTATACATCTATTTATGTAACTATGCCCTGGCTCAGTTTTGGCAATGCAAAGGGGAAGTCAAAGATGAGAAATTGCTTTCTCAGCTGTCCCAGATGAGATTTTTCCATTGTGATATTGCAGTTTCTACCTTCCCCAACTGACTTGACACTACCTATGCCATTCCTTTTCTCTGTCTCAAATAACAGGGTTCCCAGACCTTTTAATTTCACCTCTCAAGTGACCTGAGCCTCCTTCCACTCTTTCTTGTAAATGACCTGAGCTGCTCTCCTCTGTTCCGCTGAACCTCCCACAGAACCGTTACAGACCTCCTGGACTCCAAATATTTGCCTCTGATTCCTCAACCTTAAGCCCTAGTTTGAGCTCAATAAAAAACATGGGGCTCAGAGAAAAATTGCTATATTCCCTTCTCTAACCCTTCCCCTATGAACCTATTTTCAGAGACTCACAGATACTAACACCTGAAGGTACCAGTTCAAGGCTGTTTTCTGATTGTCAGGGTTAGCACAGCCTGGAGATGTTCAAATAGGCACTCTTGAAGCAAGTAAAATAACTGCCAGTTGAGCTATCATACCTGCTGAGACATTCATTACAGCTTTTCCCTACACCATGGTTACTTTTCCCTTATCTCTCTTTCCTCTTTCTGTTTTCAGTGCCACTTGAATTTTTCTGTTTCTGGTCTGAATGTGACTGTCATAGATGAATTGGTTCAAAATACAAATATTTTTTTCTCTTTAGTAAACAACGACTGATGCATTTCTTTACTAGATTATGAGTAGTGCTGGCTGGAGATCAGCTGGTAGAGTCAAGTTGACAAAAGACACCTTTTAGTTTTTATGTTTCTCAGAAAAAAAATGTTGGATTTTTGGGAAAGTGAAGTGAGCAGAACAACTTTGAATTCTTGATTTGTTACTGAACCTGCAAGTAGAGTATTTTAGCAACTTTATTTAGAGACCTGAAATGACGATTTGTTGTACTCCTTTTTTTGAAAGCCAGTTCATATGATCTACTTCTGACCATCAAACAATGGTCAAAATTCATGCCAATTTTGCTTATGCTTCCTGAATAGTCAATGAAGAGATAAGCACCTCCAAAATCTGGGTATTTGCAGCTTGCAATATGTATCCAAGCACAGTAGCTTCACATTCCTATCTCTCTCTTGAGGCTTCCTCTCCATCAACTAAGTCCCATAGTGTAGCAATGCAACAATGCAGTTTTGGTGGTTCTTGTCTTCATGATTCTTACTGAACTTTCCCTATCGCTTCCTGATATGACTTCTTGAAAATGTTTTTACAGTTTGTTTCCACTGAAAATTTGTTTTCTTTTATGAAAAAAATAAAGATATAACAACAATGAATTCAGAATATTGTAAGAGGTGCCCAATTGAGACTAGATTTTTGTTTCAATATTTTACCTGATGTACATGAGGCAATGAAAATAAATATAATTTACTT
This sequence comes from Bolborhynchus lineola, assembly GCA_025448015.1. Classification (NCBI taxonomy): domain Eukaryota; kingdom Metazoa; phylum Chordata; class Aves; order Psittaciformes; family Psittacidae; genus Bolborhynchus; species Bolborhynchus lineola. The sequence goes on from JAOEHX010059334.1 coordinate 15,836, forward strand.
GGTAAATAGGAAATTCTTTTTTTTTTTTTTTTCTTTTCCTTCCTTTTTTGAAGCAGAAGCATTTCTTTCAGAGCATGCTGAAAGATTTGGAAACAGCAAACATTGATCTGTTTTCCCTGCAAAAGAGAAACAGGGTCATGCTTTCTTGAGTCGCTGTATGGAGCTGGTCAGACCTCAGTGAGAATACACCACTGGAGTGTGGTCTTTCAGAGACCAATATAAGCACTTTTTTTCTAAGGAACTCATGAAGTGAATAGCTTCAAAAATATCCATGTGAAATTCTGAATTGAGAATGTGCTTCTCTGATATATATCCTTCATTAGCTCCTCTGCTTCTAATATGCCCTCCTTTGATCACCTGAGACATTTCAGGAGAAAGCAGAGTAATTACCAATGCACTGCTTGTATTGTGGAAAAAAAAAATAAATATGAGAGCATTGATTGTGGTCTTTTGCCCTTCTTTGGAAATGATATTTTATTCCTTCTCTGCACCATACTGACTGAGCTATAGCGCAGTTCAACAGTGAGTAGCTTCCCATCTGTGAAGACCTCAGCATTGATGTATCCAGGCAATAGCAGAGAACTTGAGGGGAAAAATAAAGTAGCACAGACACAGGCACTGGAAAAAGCAACACCTCCTGCATTACCACCACCACTTCCTGGAGCGGTAGTGGCTGGGTCTGTTAGGGAAAAAGTCTACCTCTTGGCCAACTATTGACTCAGCCTGTCCTTATTTTCATGTCCAAGACAAAGTAAGATCAAACTGATACTGCCTGCATTGGGGTAGCACATAATGTTTCCAGCCATTTTCACCAACTCCTTAAAATAAGCACACTGAGTGATCATTGTACAACCATTATTAGAGATTTACAGTCAACGTGTGTTGAGACATAGCAGTGGGTTTAGATTTGACATGGCATGGCTGCAGTTATGTAGAAAGTCAGTGCTAGCAAGTGGAATATAGTTTTTTTTAAGCTGAGTTTCTACCTTCACATCTGGATTAGTACCTTCAGACTAAAGTCTCCCCAAAAGCTGATCCCATCTTTAATTTTAGACATACGCATAAGATGCGCTTTTTTAGAAGAAAGCTTTTCTCAGCAGATTTAGTGTAAGCAGAACTCATGAGAAAAGGAAAATTCACTCCTGGGAGTGAATGTGAATGAACTAGGGCTATAGATACCGTCTTTTAATTTGACCCACACTGGTAAGCCAATCAAAAGGAGGGTGACCAGCCGGTCGAAGGAGGTGATCCTGCCACTCTACTCGTGATCCTGCCACTCTACTCTGCCCTCTTGAGACCTCACTTGGGAGTATTGCATGCAGTTCTGGTGTTCTCAATATAAAAAGGACATGCAACTGTTGGAACAAGTCCAGAGGAGGGCCACGAGGATGATCAGGGGACAGGAGCACCTCCCATATGAAGACAGGATGAGAAAGTTGGGGCTGTTCAGCCTGGAGAAGAGAAGGCTGTGTGGAGACC
>JAOEHX010059338.1:199-14799 GCA_025448015.1 Bolborhynchus lineola
TGGTCACGCTCCTTTTGATGCAGCCCAGGATACGGTTGGCTTTCTGGGCTGCAAGCGCACACTGATGCAAGCGCACTGCTCATGTTCATTTTCTCATCGACCAACACCCCCAAGTCCCTCTCTTCAGGGCTGCTCTGAACCTCTTCTCTGCCCAACCTATTATCTGTGCCTGGGATTGCTCTGACCCAGGTGTAGGACCTTGCACTTGGCATTGTTAAACTTCATCAGGTTGGTATCAGCCCACCTCACAAGTCTGTCAAGGTCCCTCTGGATGCCATTCCTTCCCTCCAGCATATCAACCGAACCACACAGCTTGGTGTCATCAGCAAACTTGCTGAGAGCGTACTCAATCCCACTGTCCATATCACCAACAAAGATGTTGAACAAGACCGGTTCCAATACTGATCCCTGAGGGACACCACTCATTGCCGATCTCCAGCTGGACATTGAGCACAACTCTTTGCATGCAGCCATCCAGCCAGTTCTTTCTCAGCTGAGTGGCCCACCTATCAAATTGATGTTTCTCCAATGACACAGAGTGAATCACCATCATATTTGCAGGTGATACAGAATTAAGGGGCATGGTTGATGTTTGAAATCACAGAACTTTTGAATAAGATGGAGAAATTTAAGGGCTGGACCAATTCCAGCTTTACAGCACTCAGAAAAGAGAGGTACCCATAAAGCAGAACAACTCCATGCATTGGTCCTATCTAGGAAGCAATTGGCTGAGCAGCTGCCTTTTCCAGAAGGACTTGGGGATTATGATAGATGCCAGGTTGAAGATCTGCCAGTAGTGCACAGTCACTGTAAATAAGGCAAATTGCCTGCAGAGCTGCATTAAAAGGAAAGTGGCCAGAAGCTTGAAGGAAGCTGGGGGGTGGGGGATATACAATGCAACATGGCTACAGCATCTTGGTTTTCACTGTTCTCTGCCTCAGCACACCTTGGATGCTCAGTCCTTTATCATCTGATACCACCATCACTACAACTTTGTTCATGTAGGGGCACGAGGTGGTAAGATCTAAGCTACATTGGGTACCATTTTGTAGGTTCCAGTTACACCTATGGTTGAAGTGGAGACATATTTACATCTTGATTTGCTTCTAGGAGTTCCCTCCTCTTCCTCTCTCACTCCTCCTCCGCATCTTGAAACCTGCAGTCAACATCAGCTAAATACCAAAGACATCAGAAATGTGAGACAGATGCTCGGATGCTAAAAGAAATGACCTGAGAAGAAAGAGCCAGGTGAGGCATCCCAGGAAACAGATCCTGTCTGAAGAGGAAAATGCATTCAATCATTCAGATAACTTCTACCACAGAAAAGCCATCTGGATAAACAATGGCAGTTACATGACCATCATGCAGATCCTCAGCCCTTCCTGGCCAGTTTTAGAAAAGCAGATGTGGAACAGAATTTTATCTGTGGGCAGAAAGAGGGCAATAGGAGACAGTGGGGAAGACAGAACAAACTGGGATTTCTGCGGTTAGCACCCAAGAGACCAAGTGCTGAGCTTCCTTCATCAGATCCTTTGTACAAGACTCATTGGCCAGTGAAGGAAGTTGGTCAATAGACCAACAGAGTTATGATACCAGGAGACATAAAACCAAGGGAAAAGGGGAAGTGTGATACTCAGAAGTTCACCTGCAGACTCTCATTTCTCCAACTTCTCCATTGCTAACCAAACCAAGACTAGGTATGACTGCAGGATTCACCTTCTTCCTACAGCTCAACCCCACTGCTGTTCAGCTAAGAGTTGCTTTTAACCTACTGGTTTGTTGGCTGACCACTCTTGTGTTACCTCTCCTCACACAGCAGTCCTGTGTACCCACTTCTCTTCTGGCTGCCTCTTACTCTGCTCCCCAGCCCTTCAGCAGGAGCTGCAGCATTTCCAGATCTCTTCTTCATGTCCTGTTTCTCACATGAGAAAAGAAGCAGTCTTAGGTCTTAGCTGGCTTGAGGAGGCAAAGGAAGAGTCTCCTGGAAGAGCAGGAAACTGAAGTTCAGTAGAAATAATGGGAGCATTGTGATGATTTTCTACAAAAACAGCATGGAGGAGGAATGAACTCTTGCTAATGACTCACGGGCTGACAAGAGCCTGCATTTTCTGTGATGCTCCTATTTAGAGCACAAAATAACAGGAAAAACATTAACCAAAAATGGCCAAATGTCACCTGCTTCCAGCGGAGGAGCAGACTATGAGGAAGACTCATGTTCAGTGCTGATTTTTCAGTTTGGAAAGGGTCAGCAATGAAATCTGATAGTCTTGAAAAGTGAATAAATCCTATAAACCTCAAAAGCCATGCAAGACATGAATACTGCACAGATACCACTTCCCCTCACTCAAGAGGGAAGGCTGTTGACTAGGCTGGGAAGTCATGGTGAGCTAAGTGAATTTGTACACTGGGCTGAATCCCTCATAAATAGTGGAATATTGCCGAGAGAGGGGCTGTTATGAGAACAGGCTTGGAAGCTAGATAGAAGATGGCAAATCTATCAAGCAGCTGAGATAACAAGAACACACGCAGAAGAGTTAAGAGCAGAAGGAAATGTGTGTACAGTGTATGCCATAAATTACAAAAGAAGAGTAAGCAGGGTGTGCATGGGAGACTGAATGCCATGAGCAAAGGTCAGGACCAGACACTAAAATGAAAAGGTACATGTGTGATGCAGCAGAAGCTGTAACTTAACCAGCTTATGGGAAAATATGCAAGGAGATGGGAAAGGAAATATTTTTTTATTTACTTTTTTCCCCCTCTGCCAAATACTGCAGGTCATCAGCTGTGACAAGCCCTGTGGATAACAGAACAGACTCTCCAGAGATCAAGTTCTTAGATCTCTGCACTGAGGCTGACAGTTAAAGCTGAGATATCTCACAACACAGCATTCACAGAAATCAGCATTCCCTATAGGAAAGACCTGGGAAGCCTTGCTGCAGTGCCTGCTTCTGTGAAAGGCAAGCTAAGGTGGTTACTTACCATAAAAAATGAAGGCAGCAGGGTGAAAGTGAGATTAAATACTAGGGCTGACTCAAGCGAGCCATATATTCCTTTCCAGCATAAAGGAAGATGCTATAGGTAATCCCACATGCTTCATTTCCTCCCACTTTCCTCTGGAGAGCTGGCAATTTCTAGAGAGTGACTTAAATTCCTGCTTTTTCTTCATCTACATTCACACTGCAAAAGCCAAGGGTCTGACTCAGGGATGTAATCCTGTTTCAGTATGGTCCTTGTTTAGCAGGCTCCTCCTGCTCTGCCCTGGGGAAGACCTTTGCAGTATTTAGAGTAGTAACTTACACTGCAGAAGATACAAGCTTCAGTCCTTATTTCTACTGTTCAAATTCTCTGTGTCCTGTGCCATGGTTCCTCATTATAAACAATGAAAAATATAATTTCCTTGTTCTGAAGAAGATGCAGAACAAATACTATGAGATGATCTGACACAGCTGTAGAACCATGGAGTACTGCAGCTGTGAAATATTGCCATGTTCATACATGAAATATATTCATACAGTATTGCACAAAGGATAAAAGAATCACTCTTTCAATACCTGTGCTGTTTCTTAAATCTCAGGATTCTGGTATTGCCTGACTGAAGATCTTGCCTTTAAAAATATGTATCAATACTTTAAAAGAAAAGCCTGATGTATGTTCCCAGCCTTCCTTAGGAGAAGAGAGAAAGTTACAAACAATGACTGAATATGACCTCTCCTCAAACTGGAAAGCAATTAAAGAGGATCTTTCTTAAAACTTTTATTTATATTTTCCTTAAACTCTTTGCCTGCAATTCAATGTTGTGGTGGTTTTTGTGCTCTATGGGGTTTGTGCTTTCCTACAGTTTTCTCTGAAACAGTCTCAGTTACAGAACCGCAGGCAAGGCAAACCAGCATGTTTTCATCAGGCACTGTGATAGTCTGAATCTGGCCTGCTCCCCTCCCCACTGCCACCCTGCTCGACATATTTAAAATCTCCAAAGATCTTCCTTTAAGATATCAGGGCTTCCCATTGTGCTGGCTTTTATTGGATTTCAGGTGCCATTCAGTCAACTCCCTCAGATGCTTGAATTCTTGAAATGCTAGGATCATATTTCACCTGATCTGGCACTGAACCATGTTCGCTATCTCACCCCGAAATTAATTAAACCATAAATTTTCGGAATAAACATGGAGCATCCACTATCACTGAAACAGTCTGGGCTTTGTTGTACAAACTGCTGCAAGAACAAAGCTGCTTCTTTCTCTTTCTTCCCACCCTGCACTTCTCTTGATGTGTATCAGCAAATACAGTAAATATAGTACTCTCCCTCCTGTTACAGACAGATTATTCTTGGTCTGCTGCTGTCACCATTTTATAGAGTCAGGATAAACTGCAATAGCTCACAGGCTGAGATCTTACAGGGGAGCGTTAACTTCACTGAGATGAAGAGGAGCTGTTCTCCAAAATGAACACAAGGATTTCCTTCATTTTATTTTTTTTTTTCCAGGCAGCCCTGGAAAATGCTGCTTTAATTTGCCCCCTATCTCAGTTTCTCATCTGTATAGCAAGTTTTTCTGTCTGACACTAGTGCTGGGCAGTTAAAAAGGAGAGATGTTTAGACAATGAACCCAAGGAGACTGTTTAGGTATGCACAAAATTATTAGTGCTAATCTTGTAGCAGTCTCTGAATCAATAGCCTCTCCCTCTAAATCCTCGCTATCCCATAACTGTGAAACTCAGGCTATGATAATCACTTTTAAAGCTTGGAAGATAATGTTTGATATTCAAAAACTAAATGAAGAGAAAATAACTAAAACAGGGATTTCTATTTCCTATTCTACCTATTCTATTTTCTATTCTATTTCCTATTCTACTACCTGTAGGTAGTCTGGAGGCTGCAGAATTTCTCTCAGATCTGAATAAAGCCTTACCCCTGAAACTTGTTTAATTTTCCAGGTAGCTTTGTCAGTCTGGTTAAAAAAGCACTACCTCTCCCCACAGTTTAGGACCAAGAACTCTGCCACTTCACCAGCAGGATTCAGAAGGGACCTTTACCCTTATCCCCTGTTCTTCCAATCCTGTCAGAGCCCATAAAGAAAACCAAATGGTTGCTTGGGTGGGAGACCTACAGAGCATTGCTTGGTTGCTAAAGGCAGTGTAACCAAAGGTGGCATTTTTATTCCTTGAATCAACTATCAGCCAACACCCTAGCCTGGTATTCAAGGTTGCTATGGGTTGATAGATACAAATCTGAGCTCCTGACCAACTCTGGTCTTTAGAATTTCTCTAGTACATTTGATTGCAGCTCTGGTGCAAATGCCACTGTCCTGGCTGTACTCCAGCTCTGACGATTTACACTCTTCTGACTCAAACTTTCTCTTCTGTTTCGATGGGATATGGTGCTCTTCTTCAGCTCTTAAGCTTAGAGCAGATAAATATTGTTTCTCCTTAGCCAAAACAAATGGCTTTTATTTATCCTAGGCAGATTCTGATGAATGAAAATTTTAAATATTAAAATTTTAAATTAATTTAAAATTTAAAAAAAAAATTATTTATCCTTAGCCAAAATGTCTTTTATTTATCCTAGGCAGATTCTGATGAATGATGCCACAGACAGGTGAATGTGGAAATTGTTCTTGCTGGGGCCTCACATCTTTCATCCCAGATGAAATCCAGACTCCTATTTTACAGGATCTTGATTGGGGACTGAGATCCCATGGTGCAGGGACTCAGCTGTACACTTGCTGCTGCCAGGATGCCCCAATCAGTTAAAGGGCTCAAGTGTAGAGCCAGGTGTCAAGACCAAAGTGCCATCTGATGTGGTACATTATCATTATCATCTGCTGGCTTCTTTCTGCTCAGCCCTGAGGTTTGCAGACAGAGCCTCACAGCTTTGCTAGAAAACTAGGAATACGATGTCTTTATGAAAAACACAAGAACAAGTTCTCCTTTAGCATTTCTGTTTCTGTTCTCAAGCTGGGACCTAAAAAATAAGACTTGGAAGAAAGGAATACCTAAGAGTTTTTATTCCTTGAAACTTTGCAATTGGTGACTCATGCCAGGTCTGAGTTTTCCTTGAAGGATCCTACAAGCTGTTGCCTACTTCGTATTTTTCATCTGTTGTCATGAACAGATTGGTGAATAACTGTGCACGGTGAAATCAGGGAGCAGACCCATGGTTCCTAAGGCATTAATCAGCCCTAGTTTAGACAAGAACATTTCACTTCAGTCTTTTCCTCCCCGCAGCATCTCCTGCCAGGATGTCCCACTGCCTGCTGGAATTAACGTAGCTGAAATATCCCTCAGGATTCTTCCTGAGGTCAGGAACTCAGCCTCTGGAATCTCTTCAGTTCTCCTTTCTAGCCCCTGAAATTGCATGTTGCCAAGTGAATTTTTCTTTCCATCCTATTTTTCACATTTTCCAAAGTCACTTCTCACTGGCAAAGAAAGACTTGGAGAGGAGAGACAGGAGGGAGAGTCCAGGCCTGGATTGCTTCTTTCCCTCTGTAATTTCAGACTCTCCTTCTCATCCCTGAGATTATCCTTAGTTGTTGGAATTTCCCAGCCCAGTGCGCTGGGTTGTCCTCAAGTTTTGAGCATTTTATTTTTTTAATGGCACTGAAAAACCAAGGAGCTCTTCCACTTTGTTGCATTTTTTCTTTTCACCTTTTTTGCTCAACTGAACCTACTATGCCCTTTCTTCCTTTCTATCCTGTTCTCATCCAAAACTCAAAACTGTCTTCCAAAGAAACACGTTCTGGACCAAACTGTATTGTATTTCCCTGCTATCTGCTGTCAGTTACTTTGCCTAAGGAAGCCTATACATCTTGTGAACTTTCCCAGGGAAATGGCTCTCAAGAGAGTATCTTTTTGACTCATGTTTCTCCTCACCAAATCCACTCCAGATCTTCTAGATCTGGAACTAACTGGGAGGCATGGGTTTTTTTTTTCCATCTTTGTTCAAGGCACTTTTATTGCTTCCTTCCTTTCCTCATCATATTGTGCCCAGTGAGCTTTTTAAGGTGGTCAACATCTCATTGTTTGCCAAAAAAGCGCTTGGCTTGCTGACACTGTCCAGATTTGTGTTGTTAATCAGGTTATGCTATTCTGACTGAAGCCTTCTTTGGGGTCCTCAAAGTCCATTTTACTTTGCTTTGTGCATTGTTTTACCTAGGCAGAAAATACGAGGCATACAGGAAACCTGGTCCTAATGTCTCCACCCTACAGCCCACTGTAGCCCTTTCTATATGCAGACCTTAACTTTCTCAAATGTTGTCCAGCAAAGCTGAAGTGTCTCAGGCTCCAGCAAAAATCTATATGGGAAAAAAGTTAAGCATTAGATAAACCCTCCAGGGTAGTCACTCTCTTGCTGAGACACATATGGGATGATTGGATGATGTGGGTGCATTACGGATATATCTTGCAGGAGGCTGTGGCTCACATTGGTTCTCTTCATGGGGCTGTCATGTGTGCCTGAACACTCTCATCTGTGAAGCTTCAGCCCAGCTACTGGTCAAGAGCAACAGGTCTGGGACAGCTTCTCCTGTCCTTTCCCTCCCAGGAAGTGTTGCTCTTTCTTCTCTCATTCACACAACACTCTGTAACCATGCATCACCCCTTTCCCAGACTCATACCATGGAGCTGTGTATCTTTTACCAGATGTGGCATTAGTATGACACCTCTACCCTCAAATTGCTAAAATGCCTAATCATTCACAGTGCTGGCACTGGGTAATTCAACAGGTTGTTTTTAACAGCATAGGATGAACAGCTGATCTTAAGACAGGCTGTTTCTCTGAGCAAGAAATTAAAGTGTTACTACATTTTGCATTTCCCTACTGACACAGGGAAAATTATAGAGTTTCTCTGCTGATTCATCTGCTTTTACAGTTTTGGGTGTTATGTTTATTTCCCAAAGCCTTTTTTTCTTTCCCAGACTTTCCCAGGTCCCAAGGTCGGAGCTGATGTCTGCACTCAGAATGTATCCTGTTTGTCATAGAATCATTTAATTGCCATTTAAGAGAACTTATGCAACTGACCTTTAACATGACAGAGTCTCCCTGCTGCACTTAATTCCTTATGCTGACATATGAAAAGAAAGAAAAAAACTTCCTTTTGGCTAATGGGAAAGTCTTCCCACAGGGAAGATGAAAAAGGCAGGTGGAGCGAGGGAGCTGATGCTGTTCAGCATGGTCAGTGGTTACACAAAGGCCTTGGTTTGGATGTTGCTTGCTTCCAGGGGAAACTACAGTACTAATTGTTCTGCAGTGAGAGGGAGGATTTTTTTTTTTTTTTTTCCCAATGGGGGAAATGAATGATGTTGAGAGTAAATAAATTTATGTTATTTGTACATCACTGCAGAGCAGTTCCATAAACCCCCTCTCTAAGCTCAGAAGATCTTCCATCCAAAGACAGTACTAGGATCTGGAAGGAAAAGAGGACTTGAGGTAGGAGGAAGGAACTTGATTACTCTTGTCTGTCTGTCCATGTTATTTTCTACCCATGATTTTGAACCAATGATCACCTGTCAATGTCTGGCAGTGGACTGGCTAGGTTGCCAGTCTGGACCCAGGGTTATCTTATGTTGCAAATCCTTCCTGACCAGTTGGCCACAGTTTTCAAACTAGGGAATAGCTGGTATGGAATAACAAATATAGTATATTTTATATATCATGTATTTTATATATACTTTACAAATAACAGATTAGATGACAAGGATAGCCCTGAATACATGACACTCATGATTTTCCTTGTCAGTTGACTGTGAAATTCAACTCATAAATAGCAGACTCGCCCTAGGGCAAATAGTAGTATACAAAATCTGACACAGAACCAAATCATAGCTCAAGATTCAGCAGTGATCCGGTAATATTCCATCTTTCATGTGTCACAGGCACAGAAGCTGCTGAAGTCCCTGCCTTTAAGACTTTGTGGCTTCATTTCTTTCTCTAAAGTTCTGAGATATCGACTGCAAGTCAGACCTAGAGCTAAGGGGTGTGGTAGAGAGTAAATAGACTTAAATGGAGTTCAACCACTCTTCATATGTATCAAAGTTAGGCAGATAACTCATTGGGCAGAAAAAAAACAACTAAAACACTTTTCCTTCCTTCCATACATCTACTGACTGATATGAAGTATAACACACTGATACCAGCATCCCTTGCCATGACCTCAACCACAGTAAACATCTAGGTTACTCTTTCCTGAAAAAAACTGACCTCCTTTCAGACACGTTTTGTTTGCAACACAGAGGATTTACCTCTGTATCAGTAAGGGCATGTAGAGTTTGAGTGGGAGAAGCACACCTCTTATTAAATAAAAATCCCACATTTTCTGCTGAGAGTGCTGAGTACAGGGATATATGCAGTGATACTTAGTTGATTTGTGATTTGGCTTCTTACCCCCTGAGAGCAGGAGGCATGGTCCATTTATCACTGGTCACAAACAAACAATGTGTATTTTTAGCTTCTCCTTTCAGTGAAGATGAAAAAATAGTTTGAGTTAGCATGACATGATTAGGTGGGGACCCTTTTATATTTTTTATATTTGTTTAGATAATTGGGTCACAGGAAAACCTCCTGTGAGAACCACTCTCATTCCCAGAGATCCAGAGAGGTGAAGGGGTGGGAGAGAGTTGAGATTAATGCTTAAAATAAAACATCCTGTGCAAAAACCCCATTGTCTACGTAGCAATAATCTTAACGTCATTTAGAAGGATGGCGGAAAAGTTCAGCCTTAACTCTGCCCTTTCTCATCACATATCTGTACCTTAAAATACATCATCTGTAGAGCCTGGCTTCATATTTGTCAGATATATGTATAACTCAATATGGTGCAACCCATGCTTGTTACATCTAGAATTTTTTTCCTACTGTGCATTTGTGCACTGTCCAAATTTCATAACTTCACAATTGTTATTTAGATTTAAATTTTTATTGTTTTTTTACTTTTTCCAAATTTCAGCTTTTTATATGGCTCTCACAAATGTTTTGATAAAATCTCTTTTAATCTGTAGTCTAATTACATGTACTCTGTTTCCATGCACAGTTTGCGGGGTTTGAGCTGGCAGCTTCAGACTCTTGCAGACAAGGAGGATTTCATCACAGAAAACTCACTAGCCATTTTCTAATTATACCTGATTTAATTAGGTATCAATTCACTTATTGAAAAAAATCCCTCTTCTATTTTGAACCTGGTGGTGGGATCTGTGTGTGTGGTGGCAACTTCAGATAATTAGACTGGTGCCAAGTGAAGGCTGTTAAACCTCTATCACCCTGAACAGCTGACTAGACGGACAGAGAGGATGTTTTGACAGTAATTTTTGTTTTGACGTTGCAAAAATGGCTTCTGAAAATCAGTGTGGAGGTAAACGTGTTTGCGTTTGAGCATATTCCCCACCGCCTGTCCAGAACAAGCCTGTGGGTTCACTAAACAGCACTTCTGTGGTATGGTCACAACTGTACCATGCAATGTGGTCCCTCTGCCCAGCTCCACATACTGCTGTGTTAAAGGGTCAGGGACATGATCCAGTTAGCAACTCTATTTGTGGCAGCACATGAGAATGTTTATGGATTTGTACTGTTCCTCTAATTAGGAAAAACACCAGTCAATAAATGCCATCTCCCACCTCCCCATCATTTCAAACATACAATGTGGGAGAATTCAGTGTCCATTCAGCTCCTGGACAGCAATCACATCTATCCAAGCAGCACACGGAGGCTTTTCTTCAGAGCTCAGTTTCAGAGTATTCTCATTCTTCCGCCACTTGTGTCATGGGCATTGGACAAACAGCTCCATTCCTCTCTCCCAAGCTGCTCAAGGTTATTCTTCCCAGCTCCTTCCCTCTCCGCCTCCTCATCCATGTTCTGTTGCCACACATCTGGCTTTAAGCATGGAGCCACTTCTTGGATCTGATTCCTTGCAGCTGTTTGCTGCCAGTGCTTTCCCACAGAGAATAAGGATGGGATCCAAAAGCAAGGGGAAATGGAGTACAAGCTGAGAAAGTCCACAGCAGGTGGAGGTTAAAACAACTGAATCTCCACAGGAGCAATGTCCTTTTCTCTTTTCTCCACTAGCTCCACAAGTGTCTGATCTTTTGGCATGTCTTTCCCACTTCTCTATTATTTCTGAAAATGTAGACTGCCTCCTCCACATCCTTTAACTCTGAATGAGCTCTTTCTGGGTGCAAACTTCTACAGCAGGTTGTATCACCAGCACTGGTCACTGGGAGCTCATCCCAATTGTCACAGCAGAAAAGGTCTACAGGTGGAAAATGACACATCATGCTTAAACCATTAGGATAGAGACATCTCTTTCATTTATCCAGTGGCAGATGCCACTAGACACATCTGGACAAGTCAGCTCATGCAGCTCCTCCACCTTATCTGAGCAGGAATATTTCAAGGGTTAAGAATTGCCAACAGCAGTGACTGAGGGCTGAAAAAGGGGAGTCACTGAGCCTGGAAAAGTACTCTCTGTGTCATGTGATAAAAACAGAAGGTTGTCCAGGACTGTCAAATTAAACCTTTCAATGTCATTAAAGAACTCCGATTACTTTCAAAAGCATCCTATCTCAAAAGTTTTATTTTGTGCTCAAGTAAGAAGGAAAGGCAGGAGAAAACAGGGTTTGACCAAAACCCACCTGAAAACTTGGATGCCTTTCTGATGCCTTCCACAGTTTTGGATTTGGCCTTCATTCTGCCCTTTTGTGGGTTTGGCCTCATGATGAATTCCAGAGCCAGAGAGCTCTGAGCAGAGACAGATTAGCATATTGTTTTCAGAAGCCTAAGACTGGAATATATGGATCTGTTTATTTTGCAGATGCCAATAGCTAACACATCCATTGTGTTCAACTTATACAGTGCTCTGAAGCTGTTGCTAAAAGAGGACAGGCTTTTTAGCTGGCTCATTATCAGCCTACAGGCAGTGGAGATGGATCCACAGCTTTCAGTTCACCCCTGCTCTCAGTTTTATTTCATCACGTTGTCTTATTAATGATCAAGTGCTCTTTGAGCTGCATTTTATTAAGTTGCCTGGAGGCCCCCTGGCATCTGCAAAGTAAATATACTTGTGGTGATATTATTATTATTAGATTCATGCTAATAAAAGGATAACAACCCAGCAAAAGGCCTTTAATCAGTCTATGCTGTGTAGGCAAAACCAAAGCTTTTTATTGGGATTTTTTTTCCTCCAGCTGCATAGGGTCCTGTCCATGTGAGTGGAGAAAAAATAAAAAAGACCAACAGTTGAGTGATTAATTTACAAGGCTTTATTTCTTTGATGAATTTTACTCCTTTGCTATATAATTGGTCTGGAATTTCCTTCCCCTTACTCAGAATTTCATGAAAGAACCGCTAACATCCAGTAATAAAACGTTTGCTGCACCAGTAACTCGCAGACTTACTCGCTGAAAGATCCCAGCTCTTGGTTAGTGCAAGCTGAAGGAGAATGTCTGGTGGATCAAAGTAAAACCAGGACCAGTCAGAAGCCAACATCACGTTGAAAACATGTGTGGGTAGTGACAAAGGAAATTCCCCAGGGTAACTATTGAATCTATTCAGTGCTTTGTTTGTCTGGAAAAACACAGCAAATGCTTCCCCACTTCATCAGGGCATTGTGCGGATAACTACCCAGTAAAAAGTAGGAATCCAAACACTCATAGGGGTAAACTCCATATGAACTTCTTCTTAGACTAGAATGGCTTTGTCTACTTCCTATCTCCTGCTAGCTCATCTGTGTCTTGGTGGATTCAGATGCAACAATTTTTCTCTGCAAAAGGGCCTCAGTTGTATAGCTCTGAAATAGAGACATAAAAAGAAACTTTAGCATCTACATTATACACACAGTTGTGTACCTCCTTTCAGTCACCAGCAAACTGGGTCTGCAGCTCCCATTCTGGTACAGTCATAGCACCCTCCAGGGCTTGTGCATATTTGTCTCCTTTTGGTATTTATCACACCTCACCTTTGCTGTCTTTCTGATCAGGACCACTCCATGCTGATAGTAAAGATGTCCATTTTTCCTAGTTCTTCTTTTGCTCTGGGAAACGCATTTTTGGCTGATCCTGCACATCAGATACACCTTCAGACACCCCTCCATTCACCCTTTTATAAATACAGTCCTATGGGTTTGTTTACCTTTCATGCCATCTCCATTTTCTTTATGTCTTCTTTGTTTGTTTGCCCGCATGGTCATTTGCTGGGGAAACTGAAAACTTCCACTGCTCACCTGAAGAGAATTAATTTCAATCTCACTCCGATTTTCAGTCTCAGACCTCGATTTTTTAACTCATAAAAAAATCTCTGCTCTGAGCAGCTCAAGTGCTCCTTCCAGCTGCCCTGCGCTTTAAACAAAGCTACAAATTATTTGCTTGTAATAACTATGAAACTGTTTTAAAACTGCAGGTGGTGCTAACGTGGAGTTAAATGGAGCGAGTCTTCACAGATTGTCTTGTTGCATGGCAGTTCCAAGACAGGGCTGGCACAGCTGTGGGCAGGTGTCTGCCCTGGTTTCCTGTGAGCTGTCTGCATCCTCCTGTCTCTGCCTTGAAATAATTTAACTGCAGCCTCTTAGCAAGTCCATGGATGGGTTGTGTGTTCTTGTGTCACACACCCCTCTGGATTCAGTTGATGCTCCACAAGGAGGCCTGAAACCCCTGGAGTGTGGATGTGACTGGTTCAAGCCTTCAGTGCAGAAGTTAAAGCACTTGTGCAAGGTTTTGCTATGAGATACCATGTAGCCTAGAGGATGATGTGTTTGCTATGATGGGAATGCATATAACAGTATATGCAGTGTAACATATAACTTGAGGTGAACCAGATCCCTCAGATCTGAAGAACCTGTGTAAGAGCCCTCTTGAAGGACATCTTCAAGGACATAGTGATTATGTTTATAATAAGATGTAGGAGAGATCCTGAGGTCAAATATGCACTCTGTCCACATTTCTTGTCTGTGGGAAGGCCTTCAAGCTAATCATGGTGCAATCTAGTTGATATTCCCAGTATAGCAGCGTGAACACCCTCCATTTATCCCCTACAGAAATCTGGAGGTACTGCCAAATTATCTGGCAAGAAACTAGACAGTAATAACAGTCAATCCCAAAGACAACCAGTCATTGCTATCCCAGGATCTAGAGGGAACTGAATTCTCTCTATACATCTGATCTAATCCCTACCCTAGATCTGATCAACTCAAAGACATTACTCTGCCTAGGTCAGACCGTACTGACTCTCATGCACTCTGACAGGCTGTGAGCCCTGGAAAACTGCATCAAACTCCACACACACAAAACCACAAAATTAGAGCAGGCGTGCAGGTGCTGGAATAGCCAAATGGATCTTCAGTTTGATCTCTTCAGAAAGAACTCCAAAGCAAACTCCAGAAAGCATGGCTCCTGGGGAATGGCATAAGGAATATAATCCGATGCTGAAGAGATCAGAATAGCTATTCAATTTCTGCTCTTTGGAAATTCTTTGCTGTGTATCTGTGTGAAAGAAAAGTTTAATATGAAAAGATCCTGCAATACTATTTGTAGATTATGCATATTTTCTCTTTTTCTCTTTTCTTTTCTTTTCTTTTCTTTTCTTTTCTTTTCTTTTCTTTTCTTTTCTTTTCTTTTCTTTTCTT
>JAOEHX010059340.1:1935-12695 GCA_025448015.1 Bolborhynchus lineola
CCAAACATCACTAAGCCATAACTAAAAACATTGGTGTTATCAGCACTGTTCTCAGGCCGAAAGTCAAAAACACAGCAAAACACAGCACTGCACCAGCTACCAAGAAGGAGAAGAATGACTGCTACTGCTGAACCCAGGACATGAGTATAGGGTTAAACAGGGTTAAAGGTTCCTCTACTCTCAAGGTCCACTTTGAAGCTGCACACATCCAGCAGTGAACATATAACGTCTTGGTAAGCGATACTTGAGGCTATGTGTTTTTGAGCCAAATGTATTTGATTTGCTCCAATGTAGCTAAAAAAGCTATAGTTTTTAAGATATTCAAAGTGCAGATTACCCAAATTCAAAGGTCATTTTAAAATTAAAAATAAATGAAATAAAATATCTATTTGGTAAGTGTCCAAAAGTGTTGTTTCAACACTGTTGTTATTTGGAGTCTTCTTTGAAAACAAAATATAAAGAAAATACTGAATTTCAGCAAGGAGTTTCATTTTAATACAATTTAATAATGTCAGATACCCTGGAAATTTCACTTATTGGAATCGAAGGCTTTAGGGAACCGACACTGAGATGAAGATTTATACCTAAATTGGCTTTCCTTCTTGGGGAAGAGACTAGGCATGCAGAAGCCAGTCTTAGAGGATTTCTATAGAGAGAGCTTACAAATGTCATTCATCAGTCCTGCTCCCTATGCTGTACTGTTTTTTTCACCCTTTGGGGAAGTCACTCCTCTTCTGTCAGTGCATATTAGTAAGACAGAATCAAAAAACAATAATAGAAATGAACACAGCATTGACCAATTAGTAACTCGTGGGTAAAATTGCAGTGTGATGTAAATTCATTCTATCAATTCTGCCAAATCATTTATATCCTGATTGCTACAAATAATATGACCATAAGGCTCATTATTATTAAGAGACAGAATTATGAGCAGCCAGAGGCATAGTGTGTTTGTACTAGGTATCAGAGGAATATCTGTTGCTCTCTAAAGCTTATTATAATTAGCACCGCAATGACCACAGAAATTAGTTAATAGAGATTTCCCTCAGAATACACAAAATATGCCTTTATGCAAGTATTTCAACACTTTTCTCAAGAACAAATCAAAATTTTAAAACTCCTTAAAATAAAATATTTAGTGATTGCTCTCCATAAAGAAAAGAATAAATTTTTCTATTTTTTTCTAATCCTAGGATGCTGATATTTCCTGAGGTTTTAGACCCCCAAACCAGCTAAAACCTGGGTTTAAAAAGTAAAAGTAAAGTCTATTTAGCCATGTATTTAGCTGTCTTTTCTCAAATACTTTGAAACTATGGCTTTGTTTTATGCCTTAGTAAATGAGATGTTGTTGAGTTTTTTATTCTGTTATTGTTTTGGGGTGGTGCTCTGTGTGTGTATTTAGTTACTTGTTTTTCCACACAGAAAAGTCCTAGTTCACATGAAAGAGAGAACAGATTGCCAAATACATATGTTTTTTATTCCTGATTAGGTAAGTTAGCATCTTCTACCTTTAAAAAATCACTTAGCTAAAAAGAAAACAATTTCAAAAAAAGATGCTGTTGATGTCACTGAATTAACATTTAGGTTGCATTTGGTTTCACTAATGCAGAAATAGATCCGTATTTATCTAGCAGATCAGTTAAAACTTACTCACATCCACACAGAAAATCGGTGAGATTAGATTAAACTTCCTTATATCTGTTGGCAAACTAGAAAAATAACACTGCAACAAATTTTCAGTATCCTGTGTACATTTGTGGTCGTATAGCTGAGCAAAAACACCTTTTCTGCCTCACTGGGCCCATCACACCAAATAAGAAGTTACTCAGCTTAATAGTGAGATATGAAAAAAAATTGCTGTTAGTATACAAAAAATTCCCCCCAAATGACAATAAAACAAGGACACAAAACCTCCAAATATTTCAACCCAGTAGAAATTGATAAAGTTTACTTCATTGGTCATGAGTGCTTAAACAGCTGTTTGAATAAAATAATTGTAAACATAAAATCACAGATTTAAAATTTTAAAAAATATCCAAACCTATCATTTAGAAAAACTTAAAATTACGATCTCATCCAAATAATCAAATTGACACACATATGGGAGCCATTTTAATACTGCCTAATCTTGGGCACTGTGTTGAAAACTTCGCCTTGCTCTATTCTGAGATATTGTACACAAATAATACACATTTTCATTTTCAAGAAGGGGAAAATGGATGACCCATGGAACTATAGACGAGTCAGTCACACCTTTGTGCCTGGCAAAATCTTGGAGCAGATTCTCCTGGAAGGCATGCAAAGGCACATGAAAAACCACAAGGTGCTTGGTGACAGCCAGCATGGCTTCACTAAGGGTAATCCTGCCTGACCAGTTTGGTGGCCTTCTATAATGGGGCTATGGAACAGGGGGTAGAGCAGTTGATATGATCTACCTGGACTTATGCAAAGCATTTGACACTGTCTCACATGACATTCTTGTCTCTAAGTTGGGGAGACATCATTTTGATAGGTGGAGCACTCGGTGGATAAAGAACTGGCTGGATGGCCATAGGCAAAGAGTTGTGGTCAATGGCTCAATGACCAGTTAGAGACTAGTAACGAGTGGTTTCCCTCATGGATCAGTGTTGGGACCGGTCTTGTTCAACATCTTTGTTGGTGACATGGACTGTGGGACTGAGCTCTCAGCAAATTTGCCAATGACACCAAGCTGGGTGATTCAGTTGATAATGTTGGAGGGAAGGAATGCCATCCAGAGGGACCTTGACATGCTTGTGAGGTGGGCTGATGCCAACCTGATGAAGTTTAACCATGACAAGTGCAAGGTCCTACACCTGGGTCGGAGCAATCCCAGGCATAGCTACAGGTTGGGCTGAGAAGTGATTGAGAGCAGCCCTGTGGAGACAGACTTGGGGGTGTTGGTCGATGAGAAAATGAACATGAGCCAGAAGTGTGCTCTCACAGCTCAGAAAGCCAACCATATCCTGGGCTGCATCAAAAGGAATGTGACCAACAGGTAGAGGGAGGTGATTCTGCCCTTCTACTCTGCTCTTGGGAGACCTCACTTGGAGTATTGTGCGCAGTTCTGGTGTCCTCAACATAAAAAGGACATGGAACTGTTGGACTAAGTCCAGAGGAGGGCAACAAGGATGATCAGGGGCTGGAGCACCTCCCGTATGAAGATATGATAAGAAAGTTGAGTCAGGGGAAGTTTAGATTGGATATAAGAAATAAATTCTTTACTGTAAGGGTGGTGAGGCACTGAAATGGGTTGCCCAAGGAAGTTATGAATGCTCCATCCCTGGCGGTGTTCAAGGCCAGGTTGTACAGAGCACTGACTGGCATGGTTTAGTGTGAGGTGTCCCTGTCCATGGCAGGGGGGTTGGAACTAGATAATCTTAAGGTCCTTTCCTACCCTAACTATTCTATGATTCCATGATTCTAATACTTCAATTTCCTGTAACTGTCATTATGACTTTACACAACAGCTTGCACTGTTTCACTTTAAATAGGTTTTCTAGATTCATGTGCAAATTCTCACCTGTTTCATAGTTTCTAATTTGATGTTCAAATTCTCACCCAGGTGTAGAACAGGCATCTTAGAGAAGGTAAAAGAAGACAGAAGTTTAGTATATTCTGCAATTCTAAAAGGGACAAAAATAATCAGAGACTTATTCTTTGTCTTGGCTTAGTCTGACCGTCTGCAAAGGAGAATGTAGAAACATGACTTTGAGGGACAATTCTCTCTGTTGCAAGATGTCTCTCTCAGGGGAGTCTGTGTGCAATTTATCCATGTTACACCAGCAGCACAAAACCAAGACTTTTAGCAGCTGTGGATCATTTTCACCTGAAGTACTTTAAAAGAATTCTGACTGCGCACAATCAGAATGAATTCTAAATAAGTCAGCTTGTTATTATGTTTCTGCCAAGCGCATAAAGCTTGCTATTTTGTGTCAGATAGGAAGTATCATTTGGAGACCAGCAAATTTTTTGTGTCATTTATTTATTTATACAGTATTGCCCAGATTTTTTAAAGGGAGGATTATAAAATGCAGATGTAAAACCTGTTGTTTGCAGAATTTAGGGTGGGCTGTCTCCATAACTTCTTGGTTTGGTTTGGTTTTGACTGGTGTTTCACAAACTTCCCAAAATTAAATGAAATTTCTAAACAAGTAATTCTATTCAGTTAATTGTGAGGAGGCCCTCTGGTACTGGATTTCTCCATTGGGAAATACACTTGCTTATAATCAAAACCTCATTTTTATAATCAAATGTAACATCACATAAATTCATAAAAGTACTGTAATGAGCCATAAAAATGGTTTGCACATGTGAACTTTTCTGAACCAAAATTATTATTAGGAGTATTTTTTACTTTTACTATTTCATACACTTTCAGTTTTTCAGACTTTTTCATATGTCTGTTTGTCATAGATTAATCTGGTGGCAGTGAAGAACCACCTTCACAACAGAGGCAAGATATGTCCAAGAAGATTATGTATGGTAGCTTGCATCTGTGCAACCTAGCATTTCCCACTTCCACTTGAATCCACTTGAAGCAGGAAGTGCTCTTGTCTGCGCAGCAAGGCAGATCAACTGCACAAGATAATTCCCATGCAAATCACCCATTTGACATGCTGGATGCGTGTCAGCATTGATACCTGTTTACATATACAACCCATATGCCCTCATTTCTAGGAAGGGAAATTTCAGTACATTTCTGCACCTTTCCCATGCATGCAGAAACATTTTAAGTAACCTATGTAAAACTTAAATGAATTATGACAGAAATCATCTTCGCGTAAATATGTTTTTATTATTCTTTTAGTAGTTTGACTTGGCCATCCTGCTACGCTCCAGTCCTACATTTCTCAAACTGAAGTTTTGATATAGTGGCTTTTTTCAAAAAAAAGTAAAGAAACAAACTCATACCTTCCACTTTTTACTCCTAAACTATGTCTAGTTTCTTTGTTTTCTCTGTTTTTAGTACTATGTATGGCTTTACACTGTCTGTTCTTCGAGCCTGCCATCTCATTGTTTGGAACCATGCAAATTTTTCTCATAGCAATGATTCTTTGATGTGTACAGTGGAAATTAATGAGCTCTCCCAGTACATGCTGGTCTATGAAATACTTGTAGACTATGAGGAAGCTGTTTTTAACCACATGTGGAGTGGGGATCTTCTGAAGACATAAAACAAACATTATGTATATGTTTCTTTTTTTTTTATTATTTGTAACCCTGGAAACTGTTATAAAGCATTATCTTTTCAAAGTGACATTCCTACGCAAACAGTTCTGTACAGTATTTTCTTCTCTGCCACTATCTGAGGCTGACAGAACACATAGCTCTATTCCATGCCAAATGAACTGAGGGTTTTTTTTTTGTTTAGAAAAGGCTTTTTTCTTTGATTTTACCATGATCTTCCTTATCTTTTCCTAGCTGTTGTTTTTTTTTCTGGCTTACTTTGGTATAACTGCTACTTTTCATCATCTGAAATCTTTTACTGGTTAACTTCCCTCAACTCCTGTTTCCCTGCCTTGTTCTTGTTTCACTACTGTTTTGTTTTTGTGTTTCCTGCTGAAGGCTTTTCTAGCAGTTGCTTTTCTGCCCTATTTTTTCTCGGTGCTATTTGTGATTTCTGTTAAAATTCTCCTACTGTTTAACTTTCTCAAGCAGTTGTTTCTGGGTTTATTTTTTCCACTTCTTGAATTTGCTGTTAAAAGTCTCCTGCTGTTTATCTTCTTCTAAGTGTTGCTTCTATAGACCATTCTCTTTTGCCAAGCATTCAATAGATTCAATCCCTGGACCAAATTCAGGGGTGAATTCAGAGGGCTTTTGTCTATGCAGGTTGATCTGGGCATGAGGAAGAGAGAGATCTGGTTCAGTCCTAAAGTGTTTGCTAGCAAGTATATTTTAAAATAGAATATTGATGTCTTCAATTAGATCCCTGCATCAGACAGTGGCCTTTCTTGGTCTTTTAGGTTGATTCCAGAAAGGAACTTTCCATTGATTGACTTCTCTTTCTCAATAGAGTAGCATGCTTATTCTTTGTAAAATATCTTAGAAAGATGTGAGTTTTCAAGATAGGAATCCCAAGCTTTCAGAATTTCAAATCACAACTGATGTTTTATTTTTTGAGATTTTAAGTAATTTTGAATTTTTACTGACAGTTAACAGAAGAATATTCATGCAGGGTCAAATGTTCACTCTTCATGTTACCAAAGCATCAGATGGAGACAGTGTGAGTCAGAATTTCTTAACAACTCTTCTGGTGCTATTCCATCCTCTTTAACTTACCCATTTGGCCAAAGAGCAGCAGTGTTCAGCAGCCAATATTCAAGGCACTCACTTGGAAAGGGGAAGTCAGTAGTTTAGTCTTTGCTCTAATAAACATTTAATTATTGATATGAAGTGGAACAGTTCCGGCTGGAAATGCTGAGTAATACTCAACTTGGAAAACCTTGTAACCTACTACATTATGAAGTGCAGCTGAAAATTCACCAGGAGTTTCCACATCTGAAGCAATTAATAATTTAGTTATTCTGAATTGGGTCTCACAGCCATCATTTATTTTGCAAAATATTTCAGAAGGTTTTGATTGAATCCCAGTGGGTATGAAAAATACTTAATTTTTTTTCATAGAATATTTCATATTTCCTCAAGTTGGCTTCATTGCAGATTCTCATCTCATCTTGACCTAGCTGGTTTACAGTTAGCTTGTGATGTGACTAGTAGTATACTAATTTCTCAATGAATATTTGACTAGTTTGATACTCTAGTAAATTAAGGGTCAATTAAGGCTTCTTATATTCCAAGGACCTTCATGAATCTTTAACGAAAGGAAGTGCTTTATGTCACAAAAAAACATTTATAATGCTTTTATCTTTCCAGTATGAATGACACTCCCTTGCCTAGTACTTTATGAAATACTTATTCTAGGAAAGATTCCAAAACCTATTTGGATTACAGTTACATACACTATAAAGGACTTGCAGAAACTGCTAAACTGTTATGGAAATCTTTAACATAACTATATGATTATAAAATGTAAAAGCTAGAAAAGTACTGAATGCTTTTAAAAATTATACAATAAAAGTATGGCATTCTCCTTATATGCAGTTTTCATTATTAATGTCTTCTCCCTGAAGCCCTAAAATCATTTGTTATCATCACTAGAACTTCACCAAAATGATAATTTTCAGTTTTGCTTCAAGTTTGAGGACTTCAGCAGAATGTTGCAATATTATCATATTCATTTGTATGGACTTTTTTAGGTCATTCCAGTCTTGTTTACTGTGACCATAAATAGAACACACTGAGCTAAAGGAAATATTATCTACTGTTCACCATGCAATACCAGACACCTTCTCAAGTTTAAGGTGTGCTAGCAGAGTAGAAGTAGCAGAGAAGTCACCCCTTCCCATTCCACTTTGAGACCAATCTTCCACAGAATCAGTCTACATAAAAATACTGTGTCAAACTTTGCCTTTTTCATAATTTCATAATATTTTATAACAGCTAATGGAGACATTAAACATCCTAATGTCCCAAGAGGTACGTGGCTGTAAACTCAGTCTAGGAAATGGCATGTTAAAAGGGATTTTAAAAACAGAAAAATAACAGATGTTATTTGTTGCCCCAGATTTCCTTGAAGAAACTCACACAAAAGGAAGTGGGGAGAGGAAGTGATATAAGAAGATTCTGCACTTAATAATTAATACTAATAATTAGTATTACCTTCCTACTAGCATACTAGCAACCGCATCTAAGTAAGGAATGAGAAATTGAGAGTAGGCGCTGAATGTATTCAGTGATGCAAGAAGATCCAGAATGATATTTTGATTGGAAAGATAAACAGGGAGGATGAAAAGAGAAAGAGGAAAGATAATCTGTTTTCACGGTGTGTTAGAGTGGGGAAAAAAGAAACAAACCAAGCAATAAAACAGCAAAGGAAATTCAAGAAACCCAAAGCAACTTGTATATTACTGTGCCTTTATGTTAATATCCAAATGACTATTAGTATAACTTTTTATTAAAAAAACCCAACCCACCCTGTTTTTTAAATAAACTATATGAAAACTCTTCCCTGAGGAGGAAGGCAGTACAAGACAGCCCAATATACTCTTGGAGTCTTCCAACTCCCTAATATGAAACAGTCAACTGTTGGAAGCATTTTTCAAAAATGTGTATTTCCCAGAAAACAGTGACAAAAGTTTAACATGCATGTATTCTGGAACCATGGTATTTCTTCAAGAACCTTTGTCAGGATCTGGCACTGGACTGGTCACAACGGTTTACAGGATTATGGAACCCTGGCTCCATTTAGGGAGATTCTGTCTCCCGATTGTTCATGAATGAAAAATAAATCTAAATTTTTTTCCTCTACCTTTTCCTAGATCAAGGAATATGTAAGTAAATCAGCGTTTTTAAGAAGATAGAGATTAAAAATTATGATTTCCAACACAACTAGTGCTTATCTATTGTTCAGAAACTCCTTGCAAATTCTTAAAAAAAAAAAGTTACTCTTTACATTACAGAAAAAAGAAGCAGAGAAAAACAGTGTCCTAGCAAGCTCCTACTTATTCCAATTTTATGTTTTTAAAAGTCTGATCCTGTTATGTGGATTTTCGGTGTTTTAAGAGAAAACCCATTGTGTCAGGGTTCTGTGGGTTCTTTTGATGAATTATTAGCCTGATCAATTATTCCCATTTTAATTCTGCTTGTTTAGTTTCCAGATTGCACTCAGTGATTCCCTACCTTTAAGCTTGTAAAGATAAAACCAGCTTTCCCTACAGGGAAACTGGTATTTAGTTAATCTTTTGGCCCTAAGGTGTGTCTTGCTTTTGTTGTCATAGTTTTCACTTGATCTCCAAAAGAAACCACCTTCTGAGCCTGACATTTGTGAAAGAGCAGTAGTAAAGAAAGAGGAGTTCCACAGCAGAAGTGATTATCATCACTGACCAGAAGTAGCTTTTTTATTTTTTATTATTTTCTCCAGTTTTTCTCCAAATTCCCGGACCTTTCTTTTTTTTTTTTTTTTTTTTTCTTTTTTCCAAAGTGTAAAATTGGAGTAGCATTGGGGTAGTGAGGAGGAGAAAGAAGGGTATTCAGGACAACTTTTTTATTATTTTTACTTTGGTATTTTTTTCCTACTGTGTCAGCTTTGTCCTTTTTTATTTATTATTTTAAAACAGATTTTTTTTCATTAGAGAAAAAGATTTTTCAAATAAGAAATGCCTGCTCACAGTATGAACACTGTTAACACGCCTGTTCTCTGAAGCAAAACTGTATTTAAGACATCTTGAGCCAGCTGCACCTTGTAGAAGTAGAAAGGGAATTGACTTCTCAGTAGCTTATAATTTACTAATGCAGGAATATAAGAACAACTGGCTGGCTACAAAATTCAGGCCTGCCTTCTGAGATACTTACCATCCAATTTCAACAATGCATGCTTAAGGCATTCTCAAAGGCTATTTGCATAATCAATGTGGCACTGGATCCACCCGATAAAAGAGAGGCTTTTACTCACTTGCAACTAACAGCACAAATGAATCTACACTTCCAAAGATGAATTCTTTAGCTGTCAAGATTTTAGACAGCATCACAAACAAAATGTATATATATTTTCTTGATGAAGGCACAACCGCACAGACTGATACAGTTGTGGCTTCAAAGCATACTCTTAACTATTGAAAAGGTCTTTGAATGAGAAAATTGTGAAGTTTTCAGTTTTAATAATGTCCCGGTAAAGAAAGAAGAAAGAACTAAAATCACTCAAAAAACTCATTTCTTATAGCCGTAAGTGTCAAGGGCATTCATTGTGTTCTTGATAACCACAAACATTGACATCACTGGTGTTCCAGATCAAGAGCAGTATATTTACTTGCTATGCTATTTCCGCTGCTATGAGTGAAAGCAGTGTGAAAAGGTCATATAAAGTAAGCTACTGCAGATGTTGACTATTTTTGTAGGTTTCAGAAAAATAGAAAAAGTCCCTTTTTTTACTCCCATTGCTTCAAATGTTTTTCTATTTCTGTACTAAAAAAAAAAGATTGGCCAAAAGAAATGAAGCTAAAAGTTATGAGCAGAGGGAGTGAAATAGCATTAAAAAAGTCGATCACTCAACTCCTATGAACTTTGCATAGTAACTGTGTACTCAATTGCCCCTACTTAATTTGAAAACTTCTCCATTTGCTGTAATATTTCCTCAATTTTAATGAATAAGGAAGAATGGGAATGTCATCTTGAACAGAAAGATAAATTAGAATGGGTTTAGAAGCTGTGAAGGAAAATGAAGACTAATAGGGTGAGGCTTAAAAGTTGTCTTGAGAGAAGAAATATACAATGGTCTAAATTTATGTGCCTAAATATATGTGTCTTAGTTTATATCCAAAAATGTTATCCAGCTTATCCTTGGTAACTTCATAATTCCTTATTCTAGTTATTTAGATTCATTTAGCATTTCTAGTCTGGTGCTGAATGTCCCTGATACCTTTTGACAACTTCAAGTAATTAATAGCAAAAAGGACCAGGTCCAAACATAGAATCATAGAATAGTTAGGGTTGGAAAGGACCTTAGGAACATCTAGTTACAAACCCCCTGCAATAGGCAGCAACACCTCACACTAAACGATGCCATCCAAGGCTATGTCCAACCTGGCCTTGAACACCGCCAGGGACGGATCATTCACAACTTCCCTGGGCAACACATTCCAGTGCCTCACCACCCTTACAGTAAAGAATTTCTTCCTCATGTC
>JAOEHX010059341.1:0-16079 GCA_025448015.1 Bolborhynchus lineola
CGGAGCCCCGGCCGCTGGCCTAGGTGCTGGCGGCGGGGCCGCGGGCAGCGCGGCTGCGGGGCATGCAGGGGCTCGCGGAACGTGTCCCGTGTCACTCGTGGCGGAAGGTCGCGGAACATGTGAGTCAGTGCGGTGGGTGCGGGGCGTGCCTCCCGAAGCGGGATCAGGCGGCCGGCGGCTGCCTCCTTCGCTCGGTAGCGGTTTATTGTTAGCTGAGGATGCATAACGTTGCATGATCTGCACGTCTTCTTCCCCTTCCCCCTACGTAGACTTCAATGGAGTACAGCAAACAGAGCTGAATCCCTTCCCTCTCGCAGGGCGAGGGGACAGGGTGGGAGGAATCGCATCTTTCCACTGGGCCATGCAGATTTCACAGCAGAGGATCCCAAGCCTTTAGGCTACGTAACCTAGCTCTCCCCTCCTACACACTTGCAGATACCAAGGGATCCCTTGATCCCTAAGCACAGGTCTCTACAGGTAAAACCAGCATCTCATGGCACGCTTTCCTCCCCACGGGAGAATTTCTTTCTGTGCAAACCACATGTGCAGACATTAGTTACGTGGGGATGTGTCATTCAAGACACCAAAACAATCTCTGGGAGAATACCAGAGCTAATTCAGTAGTACCTATCTCTCAAGCCTTTCCACAAGGCACTGTGTCATCTGTGGGAAAAGGAAACCTCCGAAGGCAAGAGAGTTGAACCGTGTCCCCAGAATAAATCTGAGGGACCGTGTCAGAGCCTGCTGCTGTGACACTTCTTGGCTCAATGGGAAAAGCCCTTTGTAAGAGCACTTTCAGGGAATAATTTACTCCTGCAGCAGCAACCTTTAAGCAACAGACTCTAGTTTCTGCTTCGAGATTTAATTCCCACATCCAACCTATGCCTTTCACCAGTCTCAAACATCTTCAAGACCTAAAGACCTATTACGGCTTTTGTAATGTCCACGTGGCAAAGTTCACTGCAATATTTCCCTTATGATTCTTCAGGCTCTTTACTTGGATGAGGTAAAGACATCTCTGTAGCATATCAAAGCATTTATTGCCTCCCTCTCCTGCCTTTCCTGTGTCATCCACACATGCACATTGCCAAGGGCATTTTTATCCAGTTAGCTAACAAATTATATATACCTCTTTTCTTAGTGTGTGTCTGAACTAGCAGCATTAATTCTTGGTCTCTCTCTCCATAACACTGTTCAAATACAGAGCAAACACACATCTAGTAACATCCACTCTCCACTCCAAAATGCGGTGAAGCTGTCGTACTTAACCACATAGGTATTGTTCCTGTGCATGGCAGCATTTTTGTAATCTGTGACCTGGAATCTGTGTTACAGAAAAGCTTTGTATAACTGAGCTATTGCCTATATCATTCTGTTATATATATATATATGAAAAAATGTAAATGAACATATATGTGGGCATAGATGAAAATATATGAGCACATCTGTGCAGTAAAATGATGATGGTATAATTCACTTTGTCTGCAAATTGCACTCCTTTGAAATAGACCTTCATAGTGTAGTTATGGGACATTCAGTGCTATAGTGACTTTTGGTTTATTCGATATATGCTTATTTTAAATGGTGAGAGCACAATGGACATTAGGGACCTACTTATACAGTTAACTGAGGAATTTTCCTCAACCTTATGTTATGAAGGTGTGTTAAGGGGAATTGTGCAACCATGATTCTAATCTCTATGGAAGTCAGATATGAGTGTAGTAATAGTGTCTGATGCTTGCTTCATCTGAAACTTTTACACTGTTTTGCTTCAGTAGGGGCTTTGTCTCTTTTAAGTCCTAGAGCTTGGACTGGGTGAAGGTGGGATCCATGAGTTTTACTTGGATTTCTTGGCTTAAGGAGGTTTGTTCAGAGCGATTCCTATTTGGCAGCCTAGATTTTTCACTCCAGCCTTCCTGGTGTTATTGGGAGGACCCTTCAGACCTGTTTTGGGAAGGCAGTGCTAGGTCTGAGTTCTAGGATGTGGTTGGAAACAAGCACCCTAGCACGAGTAGAGCTTTGTGTTCTTGCTCTGTAGTGTATGTGATACGCTTGTGTCGGTTTTACCTTGGAATTTGCTTGTAGCAGATTTTGAACTCAGATTCTGGGAGGTTTTAATTAGTGATAGAAAGCTTACAATCAGTCACATTTAGTTTATTCACCACACAAGGGCCAGTGCAGGATTGTGCCCTGAGCTTGCTCCAGGCCTTTTTCCATTCCAGTTTTAAGCAAGCCACATGATTTCTCTATCTCCCTCAGGGATGTTTTACTATGATCTAGTTAGATGTCATAGTTTGCACATGTTTAGTGACATGCAACTTTACATTTTCTTTCCTAAATATGAGTTTTCTGGTTATTTCTCCCTAGTGAAAAGTAACTGAGTCATAACTGAGCAGCTCCATATGCATAAAATTGAAATGGAGTCATACAATATAGAATCACAGAATCAACCTGATTGAAAAAGATCTTTAAGCTCATCAAGTCCAACCATTATCCCAGCACTGCCAAGACCACCGATGAGCCATGTCACTGAGGGCCTCATGTAAACAGCTTGCGAACACTTAGCGGTATGGTGACTCCAGCACTGCCCTGGGCAGCTGTTCCAATGCCTGAGCACCCTTTGGGGAAGGAATTGTTCCTCATCTCCAGTCTAACCCTCCCCTGGTGCAGCTTGAGGCCGTTTCCTCTTGTCCCATCACTTGTTCCCTGGAGGCAGAGACCGACCCCACCTCACTCCATCCTCCTCTCAGGCAGTTGTAGGCAGCGATCAGGTCCCCCCTGAGCCTTCTCTTCTCCAGGCTGAACCCCCCAGGTCCCTCAGCCGTTCCCCATCACACTGTGCTCCAGGCCCTGCACCAGCTCCATTGCCCTTCTCTGGCCCTGCTCCAGCACCTCCATGTCTCTCTTGTAATGACTGCTCTGTGGCACTCTTTTTATATAGTTCCCCACTACTTGTTGTAAAGTGAGAGGAAGCAAGTCTGGCACTAAACCCAACAGGGATTTCAAACTGAGTGGAAGTTTCAAGAGCTAAGTGCTTCCCCTTTAACTTAAGCTTTATATTCAGTTTAAATGCATGGTACTAATGACTGTTCTTAATGAAAATTACACTAGTATTGCCCTGATTAAGCTGCTGTCGCCCTTCAGCATAAGTATCATGCTAAGTCAGTTTTCTAGGAAATATCCTAACAGAGTAGATGATTTCATTCAGAGTATCACAAAGAAAGCACTCTCCAGTAATTCACATTTATTTGCATAAGTGTTCAGACTGAAATACTTCACAAATTACTAAAATAAGAGAGAAATTGTGCCGTCTGAGTCAGTCTGGCCAATTGCCCTGAAGTAAGGACTGGTGCTTAAATAGCAGCTTTCTTACTGAGTGATGGTGGTTTTCAAACGTTCTGAGAGCTGCAGTGAGGTCCTTTCAGCAGAAGTAGCTGGAGAGGTACAATGACTTGGCACATGCTCTTGCACTTTAGTCCATCTTCTGCAAATCCTGCGCTTTGCTGCCAAGCATGGAGGACTGCAACCTTACCTCATTAGATCTTTTCATACCAGTGAGCTCTACCAGGACACAGAGCAGAAATAGCTACCGTACAGGCTTCTGACTGAATTCATTCTTTTACTTTTGCTTTTTTTGTTAAATAATGATGCTGCTATCAGGGAAAGTGGAATATCTCTGAAGATATTAAAAGGGGGGACTAACACAGAAGCATCTGAATACTCTGAAGTAGACATCATGGGTTTCAAGGATAAAAAGCAGTCACCATCTTCTCTCACATCAGTATGTCGGATGTCTCAGAGGCTTTCACAGACATGCCAGAGTATCCTAACTTATACATAAAAGGGAAAAAGATGAAAACTAAGTCTGGATATCTGTAGGGATCTAGAGTGAAACAAGTAAAATCAGAATTACATGCATCGAGAAGTGAAACTGTGACAGCAGTAACAATCTAATGGAAAAATGCTCTTCCTGAAAAAAACGTTTAATCCTGGATTCAATATCTATATATGTGAAGTAGGGTATTTTGCTCTGTATCCACTTGTATGCAACAGTTTTTCACAGAGTATTTCAACACCTTGTTACTCAAAAACCTATCATTATTTTATGGGGGGAAAAAATTGAATTCATCTTCCCAGATGAAGACTTCTATGACAGCATAATACATTATTAATAAAGACTTCACAGTCTCATGTCTTGGGCTATTCCATCACAAGTTAAAGATAATTTCCACTTCCCAACATTACAACCCAATTGAGATCTTTCCTGCAAAACCTTTTGGTAACTTGCATAAAGATCAATTAGTATATATCTGATATTCTCATGTCATATCCATAGTCATCTTGAATGCCTGATGTCAAAGCACATGCACATATGGGTATGTTTTACTGGAAACCAAAGTTACCAGTGAATGATTGCATACATAGGAGAGGTATCAATGGGCAAAGGTTCTCATAAACCTATCTATGACCAAACTTTCTACAGCATCCCACTGCTTCCATGACTCATTTTTACTACATGATACATACAGATCTGATGTCTCTCATTCTTCTCAGTGGTAAGTGGTAATGGCATCTGAAGACTTGAAAGTCTTGCATGTTAGCTGGGAAACAAAAGCGCAGAAATGTTAGACCTGACTGGAGTTGAGACCAGTGTTACCTGCAGTAGATATTCTTAGGACCAGAAGGTCCAAAGGTAAGACATGTTTTTCTTCATTAAGATGGGAAATTCTTTACTAGTGTCAGATCAAATCTTTCTGCAGTAACAAGGACTGCAGTCTGATTTGTTTCTCCTTGCAAGGTAGAGGAACTGAAGCCATGGTATCATAAAGGACCTCCTGGCAAAGCATGCCAAGCAGCTAACAAACATCCCTTGTTGAATAAAAACTGTTAAATTATAGACGGCATCTTTTTCAAAACCAAAATTCTCCCATAGAAGAAAACTACACCAAGCTATGTATTTTTCAACCACTTAACTTCTTCCATGACTAAAACCAATCTGCGTACAGCAATGAGCACTAAATTAAGGGGGTATAATTATTATGCAGAAACCAAGGTCTCACATCCACTGCTTTATTAAAAGACACACTTAAATCGGGCAACCCCTATTTATAGCCTCTCCTTTAAAACATTTGGGAATTGTGGGGTGCAGCTTGAAGAAGTCCTGTCATCTGATCTGCACTGACTGGTACATGTTTGAGTAGGAATATGAAGCACCCTAAAAGCAGATGCTTGTGGGCTGGTGTTACTCCATTACATAAACCAACTGTAAAATTGATTTAGTGTGTAACTGGAACATAGAACAGCTTCTTCTTGCAGAAGACCTATGCCACGGCGTGATTTATCAGTTGAAAACCCACCAATTATTTAGCCAAATAAGCAACTGAATGGTTGAAGAATTCAAACATACCACTAACCAACTAAACCAACCAGGAGGTTAGTCAGCACTATCTGTGTCACAGGATGGATTTTGCCAAAACATATCCATTATGAAAACATCATCTTTATGAACTAGATTTGTAGGTCTGAACATAGCTACTTTCAGCTCCTGCAACATGGTTTTGCAGTTCCTTCATGGAATTCCTGTAAGTCTCACATGTATTTATTTTCTGTCTAATAAGGAAAGTGTATATTTTGGTACAAATAAAGGGCACAGCCCTAGGTTTTGTACTTCGAATGGGCTTCAAATGGAGTTTTTCTCTCTTTTCATGAGATATTCCATTTTCGTGATTTCTGAAGCATATTGCTCCAGTGTTCACTTCTCCTCACTATTAAGAATGTCATGCTATATGTAGAATCAATACATTTAGCTTCAGTTTCAAGCCTTTGGATCTCATTATGCCTTTATGTGCTAAATTAAATAACTTCCTCCCAGCAGAAATTTCCTGCTTTGAAACTGTGATCAAGTTGTATCATATCCATCTTCTGCATAAATAAAACCAAAATACCCTGAGCTCCTTTATTTTCATGTCACAGCAATTTTGTTAGCTCTTGAATGGCTCTCATGGGTTTTTTTAATACAGATTTTAGAATACATGCTCAACTTCCAGTGCAAAAAGTGCTACACATCATCTTGGAAATGGCTTCTTTAAGACAGTGTAAAAATGTATATGGCATTTTATTATCTGTTAAATTCAATGTAGTTTTTAATACATGTGGGTGACACCTCTTAATTACCTCACCAAATTGAGAAATTACATTTGTATGGGTTTTCAGACTACTCCATTGCTTTTCCAGAAATAAGCACCCCCTTACAAAGCTTCATTTTGTTAAATACATGTAGTTGAGCTCACTGAATTCCTTAAAAGAACATGCAACCTAATCCTAGCTTTACGGCCTTCTATTTGCTGTGGATTCACTGGACACCGCTCCATTAAACAACTCTTAGTGGGTTTTGTTTAAATATATGGAAGGATTCAGTTTTACAATGAGCCTCACTGTAACTTGAGTTCATTCACCCGATAATAAAGATCTCTTCTTTTTTTCCCCTTCACTATGGAAAGGTGGAATCTCTTAGGATGCTAAGCGCGATGGATTTTATAAATACAGACTTTTTTGGCACCACTAAGAGTGAGCTTTTGGCTTACAATAACCTTTGCCTCGTTTATTTCTCTTGACATAGATTTCTCTGTTCGTGCATACAAACTATGTGAGAATTCAGCTCAGGAACAGCTAAATATCCATTATGATATATATAGGCAGAAAAAATTGCTTTTGGCAACTTTGATATCTTCCAGTTTAAAGCACTCATGGGTAGCTTGTATTTAATGGCATGTCTATATATATAGACTACAGTTGGATAGCTGAATGACTGCTGTGAAAAATATGACCATTTATTCAAGTAACATGCAAATTCACATCAACACTATTTATGTTTTCTTTTATTCCTATGAATTTAGAAGCTATTTTAATTCCCAAAATATCTGCAGATACCACAAGAATTACCAGCACTTATAGGGCTATATATTTTCATCCCTTTGTGAGACTGCTTTTCAGATCTTTGTCATTTTGGGAATCAGCTGCTCTGCAAACAGAATATGAATACAATCACCATGTGACTGAACTCAATCAACCCTAAACCTGAAATAGCAAATTGTGAAAAGCAGATACTTAGAGGTAAGGACTCTGGCACTGCTTTGCAAATAATATGTAGATGAACAAGTTCATATCCCGTTTGAGGAGTATCAATAATTTTCAATTTCCACTGGTATATGCATATATATATACATCTATAGTCATTAACAGAAACCACCCAGCTCTAAAGTCACCTCCAAAAAAGAAGCCATTTAGTTACTAATCTGTAAAAGCTCCATATTGCCAGGCCTGAAATATCTATATTTTCAGGCTGTATTTCTTGCAGTAGTAACAAACAACTGCAAGAGTTTGCACTTACAGTCAGTGGCCTCTATTTTTCGTCCTGTAGTCATAAACCTCAGCAAGCTCCCTGACACATACAGATACAAACAAGAAAGGCAATAGCAAGTGAAAACTGAAATCTGTAGAAGTGAGGGAAGAGCGTATTGACTGTATTCACAGGGGCTGTTGTTTCAAAGAAGTTTACAAGTGCTGACACAAGTTTAGTCAAAGGCATGACAAGTAAGGGAAAAGAAGCAAAAGCCTATCTATTAAGCTTGTTTACGAACACATCTGGTAAAAAACTACAGAGAGGATAAGCTGGGACAGAAAAATACTCTTGTCCTAATGTACACTTGGAGGTTATAGAAAATTAAACTGGGCCACAAAAGGAGGGCTGTGTATTTTGGAACATCCAAAAACCAGAAAGTCACTTTAACATAACCAGAAGTTTGCACAACAAGATATAGAGATATCAATTTAAAAACTGGCAACAACTGCATTTATTCAATTTATTGCTTTTTAAGAGGACTATGAAAATGATACCATTTCTATGCACTGGGCATAGGCAGTAGCCTGAAATACTTTCCCTTACAAAAGAAACCAAGCAGATACCTTTAACAACACATGACACTTGTGTTTGACTGAGAGATCTTAGTATAATTATGTATATACTTAGAGACATATGTCATGCGCGGGCACTTTAGTCAGAAACAAATGCACTAACAAACAGGTACTAATGCATTGAGACAGACAGCACTTGGTCTTAGCTCAGGCTTTGTAAGAGATAAGTGGTTTAGAGGTTCATTCCCTTGATTGTCTGAACACTCTCACTGCTTCAAGGAATGCGCCCTATAACATCAATATGCCAAAAAGAATTACTTACTTCAAAAGCCTTTCATTCAGACATTTCAGTGTTTACCCAACTACAAGATGATGCAGATGCTGAGCTCATTCATCACGGTCTTTTTAGGCAGAGCAGCACTGCCTGAAATGTTAAATAATTTCATTTCTTAACAGGAAGCTGCTCGTAGCTTCTCAGTTAATGAGCAGTTCCTCAAATTCATCACCTGCATCAGCTCTATTATCATCTCTTTAGTACTGCATGGTTCCAGGTCGTCTCTGGTACAACATAGAGAGTACTTCATATTCAAAACCTTATTAAAAGGAGGTTCAGTATGTTAAGCTAGGCAGTAATCTCATTCCTGCCCTAGAAAAACAGATGAAAGACATTTCTATACGTTCCGGTTACACTCTACTAATACTCAGCACTTTTGTCAATCAATATACTTATTTTGACACTTAATAGGGAAAAACATTAATATAGAATTTCATTTACGAAACAAGAATTGACAGGTAAAACATGGGAACTCACGTGCAATCGACAGGAGTAAAAACTGGCAATGAAGCTGTCCAACAGACAATTTGTCTTCTATTACTGTAAAACTCACGGGGTTTTAAGAAAAGTTTTCAGCAACAGATTACATGGAAGAGCCACTGTATTTTTTCCTAGTGCAAGACAAAGGTTAAATGTTACCTACATTTATCACTCATATAATCCTCCTGAGCCATGTATTTATTGTATCAGATTTTGAAATAAAGTACACTGGACCACAGTTCATCAGCCCTTCCATCCGATTTGTATGAAACAGGTAACCAGCAGCTGGTTATAACGTATTTCAGGAAGCCTTTTTGGTGTCAATGAGGATGAACTATGATTTTGCCACTTTAAACAGATACTTGTAGATTGTGTTATGCAAACTATGCTCACGTTCGTTACCAGCTGTGTTAAGCATTTATGTTTTATTTGAATTCAAATTTATAATCACGCTAGTTAACATGGGCTAAAACATGAGTAAGGGTTTGAAAGCCTTGTCAGTGAATACTAAGTAATGTTCAAAGAGCATTTTCAGTTTAAGAAAAGACTGACTACTTCTGGGAATAAAACAGGATGTAGCAGAAATCTCTCAGGATCCCAGTTTTTCCATGCCAATTACTGAAGCCTGCCTGTTTCAGAGAAGCGGGACGCTGTTTCAGAACTCAGTATACTAATACAGTATTACCACAGAATAACCTAATTCTAGACCTTGTTGGACAAGAATCAGAAGGGATCAAAAGTACTTTTAGACTTCCTTAGCCATCCAAATCAAGAAGACAGAGAGCTCTGACTCCCTTCAAGCAATCATTCTTTGCAGAATTGGAGAGAACTGAAATACTGCCATAACTGAAGCACAGTTCTCATGCTGAGGCCCTACCAGGTAAATAACGGCAAGATGGTGCTACTGGGGGCGGTGACTTCCAATAATCCAAATCCCTCTCTACAGAATGAAGAGAGCCAGCAGAGCCTGTTGAGGCTGGATGGCTATCCATCCAGCCCTGCTTTACCACAGCTATAACCTTTGGCAAGATCTGCAGGAAGATCTTCTTCAGAGAGTAGATCTGCAGTAACAGTGCAAATCCAGCATAGATCAATAGGAAACATCACCAGGGCCCTCGTCTCAAGCCGAAGAGAAATATACCTTAAGTCTATCTAATTTGTGTTTCTGCAGTGCGATGTGAGGGAGGAATCCTGCAGGGGAACTAACTGCCAGAGGAAGCAAGACATGGTGTAGGCCACCCATACTGCCTACTGAAGAATTCCCCATATCAATTTTATTAAGCTTTGTTTCTCTAGGGGAGATAGCTTTTACAACTTAAACAGAATCCTAAGAGCAATCTATCATACATTATAGCATGAGCAAAAGAGAAGAGAAACCTGGAGCAAAACAGAGAGAAATCCAGTTTGACAGTGTACACACACATCCACTGCGTGAGCTTCTCCCCACATTGATTTTCAGAAGCTGGAGATACTACTCGCATAGCCATACAGAAGTTTCAGTATATAAACTGTAGGGAGGATGAGGAAGGGTGACCACTGCCTAGTCAAAGCCTTTTACTCTCACTAACATGAAAGTCAAATCAGAAGTCTTTGGGAGGTTAAACATGGAGATAAACTGTTAACTTCCATTTTGTTAAACCCTAACAAACAGCATTGAACATTTAGTGACACAAAAGGTATATCTAGTCTATTCTACCCCACAAACAATAATGACAAAAGTCACATTTCTTTAATCCTATATTGCCTACAAGACTTGAACAGCAGATTAAAATATAAAGAGTACCTCTGCACAAACACATCTTCTATCCTCTACATCCCTGATTTGCTAATGAGAATTTACTAAGGGAAAAAAACCCAAACCATTTGATTTTTCCTAGCACTGTTGTTTCACATTCAGCATAAAAACTGGCATCTATATTCATTTTAAGGTAGGTACAAGAATTTAAATACATAAGGTTCACATGGAGCAAAGTCTAGGGGAAGAAAGATGTTTATCTCCATTTCATTTCAATGCACATAAACATCCCATTGTTCATTATGTCTGTCTAGGTAAACATGGGGGTGATTCTGAATTTGGAAACTGCACTGCCCACTTCCAGTTGTCACCTCCTGCCCTGCAGCTTAACTTACCAAAGGGAGTAGGAGATTTCCAATACTTAAAACTCGAGAGTCTATTAACTTTCCAAGTGAATATTATTAGGGAAGCTTTTGTAGGACTATATCGGGTTTCCTAAATCAACAAAAAACAACCAGATGGGGAGAGACAACCCCACACACACAGACACACCGGGTTGGAGAGAAACATCTAAAAGATGGGGGAAATATGATACCAAGGAATGAAGGATATAGCTGATCAGTCCTTGCAAGAGGAAGAAGATTATGAGATTATTCCTGCCAGAAAGTCACTCACAGCATAGGGCAATCAAAACTTTATCACGCAAAAAACTGAGAATTAAGGAATGGCAGCTGAGCAAAAAGTTAACTTTCTAACCCAAAAAAGCCCAAACAAAACACCCACCCTAAACAAAAATGAGCGCCCCCCCGGCTCTCTTCAGTTCACACTTCTCATGTTGTGATTTTTATGCTTTGGAAGGACGCTGAATTTTCAAAGAGTAGGTGAACAGATTCAGAGTTTGGGTTTGCACAAGGAAATAACGGTATAGATAAAGCAGGAGCCATACAAGAAGGTCTTCTGAGAACACTGATGTGTTAGGACAGGCATTGACAAGACATGCTCACAGCTACTGACAATGCTTGAGGCTCCCTTGTCCAAATTTACTGATGGATCGCTGTTAAAGATGAGATATTCTCACATTCTAATATGTGATAAAAATGTAAGGCCACGGTTTGGATCAAGTTACATGTTCTATATCATAGCATTCATTTGCAGTGTGAAAAACTGAACTGATTAGTAAGGAAACGGAAAGAGGAGAAATGCCTCTGAAAGTGATGATGTCAAACTGACCATATTTAGAGGCAGATGTTTACTCTTACTGTGTCTCCCCACTCCTCTCTGCCAAAGGTAAGCATCAGAACTTGAAACTGTCCCATTGTTCTTGCGGCTTGATATCAATTTTGTTTGGCTTCACACTACCAGCTGCTGAGAAGGAGCCCTAGCTCCAGCCTATAAGCAAGCATTTC
Organism: Bolborhynchus lineola; assembly: GCA_025448015.1. Lineage (NCBI taxonomy): Eukaryota > Metazoa > Chordata > Aves > Psittaciformes > Psittacidae > Bolborhynchus > Bolborhynchus lineola. Next base: position 11,870 of record JAOEHX010059341.1, read on the forward strand.
CCATGCTGACCTGTAATGTATTAAGAGAACTGTAAATTCACCACGCCAAAGCTTGTCCTGTGACTGAGATCTGCATTTCCCTGACTACAAAGAGTTAGATGGCGTGGATTGCTCAACATAGTTTCTATGATCCCAAAATAAAAAGACATTTTGTTTCTTTAAATTAAGACATGGACACCAAAGCAGATTTTAAATCCAATTCACAGAGAAATTTCTATTTCCACAGTCTATTCTAATCTTAAGCATTCACATTCATTGCACAATGATAATATGACAGACATAATAATGGTACTGTAAAATGACAGAGATAGCATCAAAATTAAGCGGTCACTCTGACATCAAAAAAGAATATGTTCAACAGTATTTATCAAACAGCAGTTAAAGTCTCTGAATGGTTTATCTACCTCATAACTTAAAGATATACTACAGATTTCATACATTTTCATTTTGCAAATCAGTAAAACGAGAAAGTCTCCTATGTTAAAGTTGAGCTTATGCTTACTGTAGACAGTAGAAAGGGTAGTCTACAAGCTTTAGGAAGATCACTTTTTGCACTGGCAATGTACATACAGCATGTCAGAGTCAAAGGTTACAAGTCTAGCTATGCTTTACTACATCGTGACAGTAAATACTTGTATTTTCAGTTCCTTCTGAATTACAATCTGCAATGAGGGTACATAAAGTCTGCCTGCTGACTCTACAACAACCACTACAGTGATTTTCTTTTATCTGTAAAGTCCAAGCTCTTCTGTTCACATTGCACATAATTTCCCTGCCATGTTTGTTCGTTAATGACTAGGATCCAGAAATAAAAATGTGGTAAGAAATGTCTTGCTACATTTCCTATTATTTCCTCTATTCTGTCTACTACTTATTCTGGCACCATTACTACAGTGGCAGAAGGAGGAAAATAGCTTTTGATACTTAAGAGATTCAAGGAAAAAATGCTTGTTCCTTGTGGGTTTGGGAAGGGATGGGTTTTAACTAATACAGGCAATACCCTGAATTTCTGTCAACTTCAAGATAGGCATGCTTGTGGATGACCATTATGCATCCTGCTTTACCTGACAGAGTCCACGACAACAACTCCAGCTTTAATGCACTCTACCGCCATATCTATCCACAGTGATATCCCCAGCAATACTGTTCCTCTAGCACAATGCAAGTGCCAGAGCTGGACCCTGTGTTCAGTGCCCTGCAGCCTGCTGAACAGAAGAAATTCTTGAAATGAAGGAAATGGTGAAGAACAAAGCTACTGAATGTTTACTAGCAACGGCCTGGCAGAAATGCAGGTCACAAAGCATAAATGAAGGCAGCTCCTCCTTTGTTTCAAACCTCTTTTGAACCATATACCACAAATTCCAAGCTCTGCACCAGGGAGCTTTGCATATGGAAGTGTCCTGCATTAATTTAGGTATGTTCTGACTCTTTTTTTGCAAGGCAGATTATGAAACCTGAACCAGATTCATACTTAATTTGCCAAGATTCTCTTACTTTCTCTAGTGCTGAACTTATTTCAGGTCACTGTGTAACATATCACATTGTTATAAAAGGTATGAGCAACCAAAGCTCTTATAGGTATGATTGTCTAACCAAAGCTCTTACTATAATATTCCTTCATCATGAGCTCTCTTCTGTTTCCAGCTCCAGTTTTACATAACATCCCAGAATTGCTGGATTAGCATTAAAACAAACTATAATAATAAGAAAAAAAAAGGCACTAGACATAGAACTAACAAAAGAGATTACTCTGGCTGATATTAGATTTTAGTTCTAATATTCTCTGACAGGTAATGGAGAAAAAGCAAATATTCTTGGTTGCAGGAGCATGAAAACACCTAGTCCAAATTCTTGTATTACCTCAGTGATGCAATACTGGCTCTTTAAGAGAAGCCTGTCATCCAGAAAGCAATAAAATTCAAGATTTCAAGAAATTAGGACTCTATGACCTTCCTTGGGAATTCACGTCAAAGACTAACTATAGATATTGCTAAAAGTATTAAAGCAATTTGTCAGACTTGAATTTCAAGCCACCAATGCGTTTCTCTGTTAGAAAATTTTCAAATGGCCATTTTATTCCTGAGAAGGGACATGTACAAAGCAGTAAATCCATCATTCAGTCTTCTTTTTAACAAACTAAATCAGACTGAGATCTGCAAGTCTGTCATTCGAACGTACTTCATCCAGCCGAATTATTTTTCTCTCCCTCCTCTAAATCCATCAAGATTTCCACAGTTGTCTTTCCCATTCACCAAACCAAAAAGGCAAGGCAAGCAGAAGGGAGAGAAACCAGTAAAAACTTCCCTAACAAACACTGCCTTCTGGTTACATAGCCCTTACCTAGATTTCACAGACTAGTAATTTATATCTCCATCATAAGAAAGACCTCAACCAGAATTGAACTAGCAATATAGCAGTTGTCTGTTAAACTTCAGTGCCATTAACACACACTCCTGTTGGTAAGGTAATTAACCAGCTCTCCAAGTAATAATCCTTACATTAAGGTACAGGATCATGGAGAGCTGTATCATGAATTCATTTCCCAAGAAAAAGAGGGATGCATTCTGCTTCTTCATGGGAAATAAATTCATTGATTTCCTCTTTACCCAAACTACCAATTACTTCATGAGAAGCCAGCCTTGTCTCTGGAGATGAAGTAATCTACTGGCATTTTTGTGCAGCCCCTTAAGAGAGACTTCCCGATACTGTCATCATGAAGGCCAGGGGCAGTGAGCATGCCCCAGATCAGAAAAAGGAAATAAAAACTCTTCCTCTTTGCACCCTCTTTTCAAGTAAAGATTAGACTGAGCTTCGACTTTGCATGGCAGGTATGAAGTCTCCACTCTGTAAACCACAGCTGCTGCTAGTCACAAAAGTACTGGAGTTTCTGGGATGGTTTAAGCTGCCACCTGTAATCAGACTTGCGTGCTTCCTAACTAGGAAGGCTGCCAGAAAAGTAATGGTCTGTAGCTAGCTGGTATAATCAAAGTCTCTGCTATTGTGCAGCGGGGAGACAGAGACTGCCAGATAAATTTTTAGGACATTTTGAGAGCATTTCTTTACAAGTAATAGATTTCTCAGTGTTAATTATTTTGCTGTCTCTTCCTCGTCTCCCCTTCCCTGGCTTCTAAATCAAGTGATTTATAAGACAGGGAGACCTTTCTAAATCACTCCTGCACAGTCTGTGGCTCAAAATAGCAGTTATCTCAGCTGTTGGACTTGTATCACATTCAAAACTGGACTTCTAATTAATCCCAGTATCATCTCCAGACTGATGGTAATAAAAACTATTTACCCATTCCTAAAGCAGGCTCTCAGAGTATATTCATTAGCTATAGAAGTACTCTATTAAATACAATCCTACTAAACTGTTTGATGGCATCATTCAAGGTATTGTATTCAACCTATAAAGCTTGACTAATCTGAAGGCTCATTAACGAAACACTATCAGCCTTATACTATAGTCAAGCATCAAGAAGCTGAGGGATGTTTTCTCCAACTCTAATATTACCTCTCATTTTGAGGATTAATCTTCATGTAGTTTGTGTATGTGCTTGTGGTTTAGAAGCTCCTTTCTTTTCCTTTATTACTGAGAAAGAAACAGACAAAACTCACAATTATTTTACCATTAGAGAACTACATAAAAATTCCTTTTGCTTCAAAGAAAGCACCTATGCCTTTAAACATGAACATTTTGCTATGCACTAAAAAAGAATTCTCAAGCACAACAGCAGGATTTTTCAAGTGGGACATTACTAACCCTTAACCACTGCGAATGGTTTTTCACTAGAGTTCTCACCTAGTGCTGCTAATTCCCTGTCTTTCACTAACAAATTAAGGTAACATAGAAAATAACAAAGACATCGTAACAAAGACATCATTTCTTGGACTTTCGGCTCTCTAACTTTATAAATGCATTATTAAAAAAGAAATCTGTGGAAAATTTCAGGTGGACAAAAGGAACACAGATCATGTCAGGTAAGCAACAGCACAGGAGATCTGCTGGGTATCTTGAAATCATAGAATAGTTAGGGCTGGAAAGGACCTTAAGATCATCCAGTTCCAACCCCACTGCCATGGGCAGGGACACCTCCCACTAAACCATGCCACCCAAGGCTCTGTCCAACCCGGTTTTGAACACCACCAGCAATGGAGCATTCACAACTTCCCTGGGCAACCCATTCCAGTGCCTCACCACCCTTACAGTAAA